>JAVCKT010016934.1:0-12055 GCA_032273925.1 Rhynchotus rufescens
GAGATTCTGTGCTGGAAGATTTGGTAAAATGAACAGGATTTGTCTCTGTGCAAGCTGGTTACTCAGTGAAAAGTTTCCGAGAGCCTTTTCAATACATGGGAGAGTTGTAACATTGGGAAAGGCCTCAGCGTTTCAGGTTGGGCCTGTGCTACAGAGAATTAATTGTGTATTGCAAACAGGTAGTGTGAATGAGAACAGATCTCCTCAAACATGAATCTGTGCCTGTCATTATAATATGATAACAACTCTTGGCACCTGAATACTGCTTTCATTGAATTAAATGATGCACAGCTGTCAAAGGAGAGCTCTGCTGCCGCCACTACCTGATAGAGGAAGAAAATTACTAGAGACATTAGGGCAAAACATCAAGACTGTTGCCTAATTTTGGAGTCCAGTCCACTTGAGTCAGTGCCCTTGTATTAATTGAGGGATATATGACGAACAGCCCCACCTGAAATGTTTGTTCTAAACAATTTTTCCCCAATACTGCAGGGAGAAGCTGGTAGATGGCAAGTGGAGACAGGATTAACATAAAGGGCTCCAAAACTGTAGACATACATTACCTTCCACTCTTTTGAATTATTCTCCCCATTCTTTGGAATCCAAATGCATATTCAGTGAGAGACTTTGTGCTATTCATGAGACCTGCCTATTGTCCTCAGGATTTCCAGATTTTCCACTTGGGTGGCAGTACTTCTTAGACCCAGTCCAATCTTGCAGCAGATTTAGGAAGCCTGGACAGTGTCTTTGGCCGAGAGGTGGGAAACGAGGCTGATTGCCACTGCCTGTGTTCACCTCTAGGCCAAGGTTTCTGCAAAGCATGTAAGTTCTAATTTTTCTGATCAAAATCTACTTCACTGGAGAATACAGGACCTGTTCCAATTCAAGCACTGCTGTTCCTGTGAACTCCTTTCTCTGTGAACATTTGAAGTCCTCTACAGCACACTGCAAAGTAAGTCCAAAGAGCCACTGGTAACATTGTGCTGGACTTCTAAGAGCCCCTTCTAGTGTTTGTCTTGAATGTGTAAAGCTCAAGGGGAAACTCTCATGGTCCATTTGGTTTCCAGCCCCATCCTTAGAAAGGGCAACGAATCCAGGACTTACCTCTGCTAATTCTCTGCTTTTCTCCAGAAAGGATCCCTGGTGTATCGATGACACTGATGCTTTCTAGTACAGGATTAGGTAGCTGGGCACAAACGAACCTGCATAAAAATATATGCATTTAAAATACAAGCAAAAAGGGTTTATGAGTGGCTGAACGTAACAGGCAGGATGAGACAGTTGAAATTTTGATCTCATTTATAACCCAGGTCTCTAGCTTGAGCTTGGAGTACTCTTGATTGAAGGCATGAAATAAGTGAAGACATGAGCTCTACTTTGCTTCTTCTGGATTGCTGACTTTACAAGACATACCAAAGGTCGTGACTCCACTGGCCCCAAAATGGGAATTATTAATGAAAAACAATGTGGAACAATACAAGTATTTTCATTTGTTGTTTAGATTTTTGGCAAGAAGTGGCATTTTTGTTTTCCTTAATGTAAGTGTTCTCCTGCAGGGTCCTGAACTGAAATGAACCAAAATAACTTGTCATCTTTTTTTGAAAATAGTCAATGTCATATGTATTTCTTTTTTATCATGATTTAAAGAAACTGGGTTGTTCTCCCATCATGGAAATCCTAAAGTCTGGGCAGCATGAGATCTCAAGAGGCTTCTTAGTGCATTCCTCTGCCTCAAGGCAGGATCAAACAGCTGTTTGCCTAGAGTATTCTTCAGACCTCTAGTGATGAGGACCTGGCAACTTGAGAGTTTAATATGTCACTTAACTGTTCTTACAGTAGAAAATCTTAATATCTCATCTATATCTCCCTGCAACAACTTTTTTTTTCTCTTGAAAACAGTAAATATAGAAAAGAGCTTTACTTTTCTCCTGTTGTAGCAATGGGTGCATGTCAAGTACTGTCATAGTGACTCCCCTCAGCCTTTCCCCTAAAGTAAACAACTTTTTTCCCTTTTGCTTCTCTCAACTCCCTTTTTAGTTCGTGTTTCCTAAATCCCCGAAGACTTCAGCAGCTTTCTCTTGGATGCTCTCAAACTGCTCCATATATTTCTTCAGGCGTGATGCCTCAACCTGATGTGGCAGCCCAGCTGTGACCTTGTCAGTGCTGAACAGAGTGGGCGGATTGCTCGTTGTCTCTTGCATACGACAGCCCTGTTTGTTGATCTCAGTAAGATGCTTGCTTTTCTTCACAGCGGTGTGACACTGTTGACTTGCATTCAGTTTGTACCTCGCTCCTCCCCCTCTGCAGCTCCATTTCTGTGGAACTGCTCCTTAGCCAGCTGCGAGTTGCAGCTCATCTATTTCAGTGGCTGGTAACATTCACCGGACAGCGGAAGCGTATCTGGTTACGCGGCTTACGTAGCACTTCATGGTTAGTCTTTCTGTGGAGGTATTTCAGGCACTTGTATTTCTGTGTGTGTAAATATATATGTATATGAAAGCTATTTTCATCATGTGGTGTGATATCTAGGCATAAGAACATGTGCTCCTGTGGGAGGCAGCAGAATTGCAGGAAGGAGGAGGCTTGGCACAGAGGCTGCTGGATGCAGTCAAGGCAGGCAGGGCCCTGCAGTGCCACAGTTGGAGCTCACTGAGTCCCTGCAGCTATGAACTCCTCCAGGTGATGCTACACCTCACCCCAACTCTCCTAGGAGTCCTGTAGGACTCTGGGATGACTTTGACAGGAATGAATCCTTAGGGGTTAGCTGAGTGTCTTCTCTCCTAAGCTATCAGCTACTTCAGACTAGATCTTCTGCTTCTCTCTCTTCCCTATCCGCAGCTTGGCAGGTGGCACAAGAGGAGCCTTTCGGAGTGTGTCAGCCTCACGGGGAAGACGGTGTCTGGCTGGTTTCCCTGTTGCTACCAGGCCTATCGCAGAGAACAAAAGCTCAGTAGGTCACGTTACTCCTGCTCCTGCCAGACAGGGTTAGTGCTCCATTTTCCTGAGTAGTCCTTATGATCTAATACTAAGTGGTTTGGGCAGGGGGATTTTCCACGCCATCTAAAGAAAGTATTCCAGAGATTCCGATACAAGGTCAGAGGGCAGTGGGAGTAAATGCTTTCTGGCTCTGTTGACCAGTTCTCTAAGGCTGCTGCCTTCCTGCTGTCCCAGCAGAACTGCAGTTCCTCAGGGAGCATGACCTAATTCTGTTCTGGACCATAAGGGAAGAACATGGTGCCAAATTAGACTTTCAGTGCCAGGCAGTGCAGGGGGGTGATGGAGGAATCTGCTTCCACAATCTCTCCTGCTGTTGACAACACAGAGGCAAAAGGACTCCACCCTAGCCTCCCAAGATAGCAAGACTTTGGAGGTAGGAGGAATCTTGCAACCATCAACCAAGACAACATATACAAAAGTGATGGCTGAAATTCCTGGCTTTCCTCCAGATCTTTGATGCAAACAAGGCCTCCTGATACAAGGTGCAACCTGTAATCTCTCTGCTGAGATCCCTCCAGAGCTGGAGCAGATCCAGCAGATTTGCAGTGAAAAAAAGCCCTTCTCGCAGTACCCAAGAAGCATCTGTGAGAAGGAGAGGAGGACAAGAGATGAGGCTAGGGCCTGGCACTGCAGCCCCGTAATTTCCCCTTCAGCCCCAAGGCAGAGACAACTCTGGACTCTCT
This sequence comes from Rhynchotus rufescens, assembly GCA_032273925.1. Classification (NCBI taxonomy): domain Eukaryota; kingdom Metazoa; phylum Chordata; class Aves; order Tinamiformes; family Tinamidae; genus Rhynchotus; species Rhynchotus rufescens. The sequence continues at coordinate 3,681 of JAVCKT010016934.1, forward strand.
CGCGAATACATCAGGCCCATAAACAGGAGTAAATGGGGGCTGCTTCATCTTGTTCCATGGGTGTATCCTGACTTGCATCTGAACTTCTGGCCCTCTGAGAGTCAGTTCTTCCATGTGCTTAATTTCCTAAACGTCTTGGCATTACCATCTGCATCTTAAGCACTGCGATGCTTATGCTGCTGACCTCAGTATGTCTTCCTCTGCCAGTTCAGAAATCATTACTCCTCCTCATCTGTCAGCAGAAAAAGGGGTTAATTAGCTGTCCTGGCTACTCCTCCCTGCACTGCCAGCAGGACTGCACTTCTGCTGCTGAATCACTGCTCTGCCTCTCTGTCCTGCTGTCCTCACAGGCACATGCCTGGCCCCAGCCTCACAGGAGGAGAAGGGAGTACCACCAGGGCACAGCATGATACGGTGGGCTAGGTTAAGGGACACCTAGCAACAGCACAAAGATTCCTTCCTCTGCTAGGAACAAATTGTGTTTGATGTGTATCAGCCGCTCCAGCTCTGGTGTGTTTGTTTCTTGTCCTCTGTATTTTGCTTTGTTGTTCCTCAAATCTTATCTTCCTGTGTGCCAAAGTATCTGTCAGCTGTGGCTGTCCTTGACTATCAGCAGAACTGCTCTGAAAGAGGTTTTCTTGATTTCCCATCTCTCTTCTCCAGGCAGGGGGCATGTTATTTTCAGAGTCTAAATCATCACCTTCCCCTGGAGTACAGCGTGGTCTGTGAGCCAACCTGACAGTTGACTGGATGCAAATGTTGAAAACATCTCAAGGTCTGTCTGCTGTAGGACAACACTTGCTGTGTTTGAATGATGAGCCTGCACTGTGGTCAGCTATTGCTTCCAGGGTCACCCTAAAGCACTCTGAACCCCTTTGCATAGCTACAACTCCAGCTAACTGCCTCTCCTCCCGTCGAGCTCTCCCCACACCTCTCTGCATGCTGCTTCCTTTGCCTGTCTTGCCATAGCCCACACCTGTGGTCAGCGTGGGTAGGAGATGCTGCACTTCCTGGATGGACACCCTGAAACCAAGAAGTTAGAGTCAAAGCCTGGCTTTCCTGGCTGTCTAGCTGAGCAGCTGCCATGTTGCAATGTCTCCCACATGTGCCTGTGTTAGCAGGGAAGGCACTGGCAGGCACAGTCCGGCAGTTTGTTCCCCTCTGTCTGCTGTATTGCAGTTTGTGCTCATCTAGGATATGGGTGCGTGCTGCTGGCTTCCTGCAAGGCCTAGATCCAAAAATCAGTATGGCTGGAATAGGCCTAGGGAATGAGGAGGTTACACGCTTGACGTCATGGGGCTGCTGTCAGAATCCCCGGCCATACAGCTTCTCATGGGAAAGATGTTAGAGCTGGAATCAGTTTGAATTTGTATGGAGAACAGAGAAGGGCCGAGTTCACCACAAAGAGCCTCTACAGCAATATTAAAATGCAAGAAAACAAAGAAATGTAAATCAGGCCAGTTCTTTACTGCCTTCAGTAGCTACATCTGATTAGCCTATATAGCTTTGAGGAACTGAATTGACTGCAAAGAAGCAGCAACCAGGAATGTGAAAGGAATGAAGTAACGCGTAAAGTGTCACAAAGATGTTTCAGCCCTAGATGTGTAGAGGATGAGGCTGACAGGCTGTGCTTTGTCCTTGTTTTGCTTGCATGTGAGAAGTTACGGGTTGGCTCACTCTGTCAGTGTGGCCTGCGGTGCCTGACGCATGTGCACCCAGCAGGGCTGGAATGGCTTTGCATCAGCCACGGGCGTGCAGGGGCAAAGAGCATTGTCTCTTGTTCCTTTAAATTGCTAGCTATGCTGCCTCTTAGCTTCTAGCTTCGTGCTCCAGAGCAACTAAGTTTCTGAGCACTGACCTGTTCAAAAAGGCATTGCCAAAGGCGTTGAGTTTCCTGAATGGTTTCTTGGGATCCACCACCAACGCGTTTCCAGGAACAATTCCTTCCACATCTCCTTGCATAACTGCAATGAAGGAGTCAGTTGTAGGCTCCGGTCCAATCCTCATCCCTGGAAAATCCTGCTCAAGCAGGTACCTATAGGGAATAAAAAAAAAAACAAGGGTGTGGGCATGACATGTGAGCTGTGTAAGTCCCAAGCAGACCCAAAATACTGAAGGATCCAGGTGTAATCAAGAAGCTCAAGAGTGTGCTTCTCTCTAAGAGTATTTTTAGTATTGTCATTGAATCATTTGATAGATTTTGTAGTAGTTTTTCCTCTTGGTATCTTGATGTCTAAAGCTATCTGATTTAGTAGATTAAGAAATTGAGAAGATTATAACTACTAGGCAAAGATTCTCATCTTGTTTGTTCATTTTGTATATTTTAATCCCTAAGACCTTTTGAACAGACCTAGCACAGCAAAGTAAAACCAGCAGTTCACTGCAATCAAAGAGTTAATCCTGAAACCTTGGTGGCCTTTGGTGCCAATATTAATTACTTCACTGTCGCTCATTTCAGCAGACTCATCCAGCTAATATGCTTAGTCCCCGGGGCAAATCAGCCTCTCAAATGCCAGCTCCTCAAAGTCTTAAGTGTCCCTTCCTGGTGCTTCTGCAATGCAGTTACAGGCTCGCGATACAAACTGCTCAAGCAGATTGAGAATTGAGCATGTGGGTGGCAGAGTATATCCCAATATTTGTTATCAAGCTAAATGGCACGGTAAGCACGGAATTCCTTCTTATTCCCTAAGCCTCTGGCAGCCTCTCTGAAGGGACAGTGCTAAATTTCAAGGGAAGATTGTCACCCACAAGGCTGTGGGACTCTGGGGAGGCCACTAGCAGCCTCTCCTGACTCATCCTGCCAAATGTGGCTTGTGAAGGGAACTGGAAGTGGTGCAGCCCTGGTGTGGGATGATATTGGGCTACCTAGACTAGTGACAGGCTCTGGATTGCTATGGGAGGGACACGTGAATGCCGGGCTATGGAGAGGCTGATTTAATACTGGGTTGTTGCTTATTGATAGCTGGTACTTTCCTTCCTTTAACCTCCTTGTTGTCATGAAGCAGGAAGATAAATACAGAATTACATTCATGTTATAAATACATGGATATGGAAAAGGAGAAGGGAGGGCGATGGATTGTCCATGATTGTTAGATCAGTGTGCTTAGCAATCAGTACTGGCTCCCCCAGGTGAGTCTTATCAGGAAGGAAAATTCCCTGTGTAAGGCTAAATACAGGAAAGCTTCTGATGGCTTGCTTGGAATTTCCACCTTCACAATTTTAACAGACAATTCAGTGTCTTAAGAACAAGAAAAAAAACTTGTGCTCATCCAGCAGGATGGTTTACTGGCTGTGCCCGTAAATGCCTTTTCACTTCCCAGTGGGCAAGGCCAAGCCATGCTCCAAGTATCAACATGATCTAATGCAAAATGAGCAGCTACAGGGCCAGGATATACAGCACATGGCAACTGACTGAGCGCTCATTAATGAAGAATGCAGCTGCAGCAAGAGTAATCCCAGCAAGGACTTCCCGGATTCCCCTGAGAGCTGTTCTCCCCCAGCCCATCATAGATAGCTCACGTATTTTTATACAACTTTCAGCCCAACTTCTCTTAATGGGAACAAGTTGGGGATGGGATGAAATAGAAGCTGTTTAACTGCTCCCAGCACTGTGAAACGACCCAGGAAAGAAAAGAAACTGTCCTCTCATGGGTGGATATGTCCTATCCTGAAGGCTATGCAGGGATTTCTCAACCTGTCCTGCAGACATGGGTCACAGTCTCAGTTTGTTTCTGCTAACTGAATGCTTGTGTGGGTCACCTGCCTGGCTGCTGATCCCAAGGCAGCTTCCCAGGAGAAGCCCTGGGAAGCTGGGAACAGGACAAAGTGCTCTCCTCCAATGGAGGGTCTGTAGCCCATCATGGGAACACTCCTGGTTCCCTCCCTGCAGCAGTCTCTGCACTGAAACAACCATTTGCTGGATGCAACCGTCTGCTTGGACAGAACCTGGAAACTGAGCTTAGGCCTTAGCTCACAGATGGACATCTCTGTAATGGTATCACTGATACTAGCTTTTCTCTGCTGTTAATTTGTACATTCATTTGATCTGACCCAAAATGCCCAAAGATTTTCCTGAACATATACGGTTAAATCTTTGGGTCTTCCCTCTTGCAAATATTATAGAGAAAAGGAATAGGTAATGATTATCATTATCAAATGCAACAGATAAGCAAGGTACTTTTGAGCACTTTGCCCACTAGGTCTCAGCCTTACCGTAACAAAAACCCATTTGTTTTATACACAAGCAACATGATAGCTCTTGGGCAACAGAACAAAAGCCTGTGGGTTTTGTTTGTCATTTATAGATGAGTTTCTGAGAAAGCCTAAGCAAAAGCCCTCCATTAAATAGCACCACTCCTCCAGCCAGGCTCTTTGAAAGAATTTTATCAGAGCTCCACTCATCTGCTGTTTCAAAGTGTTTCTGTGTTTATTTTTTTATGTAAGACTTAAAACCCAACAGTGAAACAGCAACTCCAGCACTCTTCTACAGAAGAAGATTTAAGATAGTGCTAACTGACTTTATGTGCAACAAGTGGTAAGAAAAAAATTGCTGCTACGCTACCAGCTTGGAGAAATCTTCAAGTGGAGCTTCCCTGGGTGCCCTGTACAGCAGGGTGGCTGGAGCACAAGGACCTGCTTGTGCCCGGGACAAACACAAGGGGACCTATTGACACTTGTCTGGTGGCAGGAAGGCAGTTGTGCTGGGCACCGGTGCAGGCTGCCTGTGCTAACAGAGGCAGTCAAGCACATGATGCAGTTGTTGCAGTTTGGGGGGATTTTTGGGAGGAAACTGCAGGGCTTGCGGGAGATGCTTGTAACAGTGAGGAGCAGCTCTAGGGCCATCCCTGCTCCAGTGTGGGGTGCCTCCCTCCAAGTTGAACACCTGCAAGGCAGTGGGGAATGACCCTTGCCAGCAGCCCCTGCCACCTCCAGCCACGCTGCAGAGGGTGCCAGCAGGGACAGGAGCACCTTTCTACAGCCTGTAGCTAAAGGCCTGCAGTGGGCACTGAGCTGGGAGCAGTGAGATGTTTGCTCCAGGCAGAGCACTTCCAGCTCCCAGGAAAATGCAGGGAAGCAGCAGTGGGGCTGGCCTAGGGCATCCTTTTTCCAACATGTTTAGGCTGGGAGTAGAGTCCAAGCTGGGAGCAGAGTCCAGCTGCCAGGAGGAGATTCCAGGCTCTCCGGGCAGGAATGCCGCAGGATGTGGGGGAGGGAGCCCGCTTGTGCTGGCGATGAGTCACGCAGGAGCTGTGCAGGATGCCGCGTGCAGGAGAGGTGATGCAGCAGGGTGGAGAGGATGGGAAAAGGGAAGAAGGGCAGCAGGCAGGAGCGGGAGGAAGTGGCCAGAGGCAGAGATGAAAGGTTCAGGGCCAGCAGGGAGGTCAGATCAGAACTGCTTGGTGCAGAGCGTGGCCAGGACGTGTAAATGATTAGCTGCGAGAGGAAAGGGTGGCTGCGTGGAAAGAAAAGCAAGCAAGACAGGCTGACTGCTAGTAGGGCTCTATCTGGCTTGTTTATTTTATTAACAGGATGGCTGGACAGAAGCCAGGATTATTTTTAGAGAAGACCACAGAACGTAAGTTAATTAGGAGAGTAGTGTCATGTCCTGCCTCCCATCCTCTTACAGGAAGCATCAACAGGGGTAACGTTACAGAAGGCAGGGGAGCACCGACAGCCACAGCAGCCAGTGGCCCAGGTAAAGGCACCACCTGCCCCCTCTGACCAGGCCCTAAGGTCCCAGTGCAGGGCTGGGGTCTGTGCCAGGTTGATGCTGGTGAGAGAAAGAGTGGTGAGGCAGGAGAGCAGATGCAGCAGGAAGGGGAAGCTGCAGTTTGTGACTCTACATCTTCCATGCTGGTGCAGAGAGCTGACCAGCTGCACAGAAGAGAAACCTGTGCTTCAGTCTCGCTTCAGCCTGCCCAGCTTGCCTTGCCTCCCTTGGCTGCTGGGGATGTTTCTCACAGCTGACCTTAGCTGTCTTGCTTCCCTTATCACCCCAGAGAGCAGTCTCACTGCACCAGGCTGCAGCTTGCCTGCTTTCTCCACAGAGGCTCTAACTACTTCTTCCCCTGAGTCTTGCTTTTTCCCCCTCCTCATTTCAGTTCAGTTTCCCTGGGAGCAAGGCAAGAGGTCTTGGAGTCAGAACCAGCTCTACGGTAGGTGACTTAGGTCACATTCTTTAAATTGGTGCTCTGGGACACCGGGGTGAACTGGCACTGAGCTCATGCCACCCGAGTGTTTAGTGCCACATCCCCTATTTGCATCCCCTCACTACCAGAGTGGGAAGTGAAGGAGGATGGATATTTGGGAGTAACATCAGCTGTCCCCTGTGCTGACAGGATTATGGAAGGGATGTCCTGAAGCCATTTCTTATTTCATTCCAATACCAAGACATAATGCTTGCTTCCCCTCCCATCCCCCCCACCCCTTTTCTTTAACTCCGCCCTGCTCTTGGTTTTAGCTTCCACTAGCCTTCCCACACTAACTCTGGATGCTAATCCAGTGCTTATCCCAGTCCTGAAAGAGCAGGGCTTGCATCTCAAGCTGGATGCCTATCACAAGTGACACTTTCCAGCCCCTCCTGCCTCTATGTGCTCAGGGTTACGCTGCAGTGCTATGCCCTTGTACTTCTCCCACTGCAAGGGACCCACACGTGCTTCAGCATTGCCCAGCTTTCACTTTCTCATTTGCTGCCTTGGGCTGAGAAACCTCTCCCTTTCTGGGAGACCTTCTCATGTCGCATTTTGCAACCCTGTGAGGAAACAGCTCCTGGCCTCTTCTGCTTGACCCTAACCCTTGGGTTGACTCACTCCAGTCCTGCATACCAAGGGAGGTCTGCTGGCTGGAGAGCACCTCAGCTCAAGGAAAGCAGTGCAAGGCTGCTGCCTTCCCACACAAACAAAGGTTCATCTTTGCCTTTTGCCTGAGATGCTTCAGGCAGCCTTCTGACTTCTTTCTGCAGGAGCTTTGGCTGCTGTAAAAGAGGACCTCACTCAACAGACGGGGCCAAGGCAGGGAGACTCAGCCAGCATCAGTACAGAGGTGAAACTGCAGGGAAAGGCTGATGTTGGCAGTCCAGAAAGGAGCACGTGGAAGGGATGCTCTACTTTCAAGCGAAGAGCCTGGGGTTGCCTCAAGGCTGAGATGCTGGTATCCCAGAGGTGAGAAAAAGCATTTCAAACGGGTCTGGTACCAAGTCACACAACACAGATGGGGGGCAGAAGCAGAGAGTTGGGCTGCCCCAGTCAGCCCCCTTCATCTCGAGACAGTAGCCCCATCCTCCCCTTCTAACCACAGGTACAGGAGGATCACTTTATGGCCCTTCACCATCCCCCTGGCCCCTGCTGGGAGCATTAACCCGTGTTGGCCAGACTCGTGACTGACAGGGCAGTGTAAACGCTTTCTGCTCGGGGCTGGGGCACTGAGCAGCACGGCATGCACAGCTACCTGCGCTGCTCAAGGTGACTCCTGGGGAGGCACAGCCGCCTCCCTGCGCCTCTCCCGGCCCCTCCACCACCGACAGACACCCGCAGAACAAAGGAGCGCGGCCGCATCCGGGCCTGCGCCGGGTAATTCCACGGATTTCGACAGAGCCCCGCCGGAGTTAGGCGGGAGTTTAACACCAAGCTTATGAATCACATAGGAAATGCAGACAGAGCAGCTTCAGCTGTGATCCCAAGAGAAAGGCACTGCGGGCGGCCGAGCAGCCGGGCTGCACTGAGCGCCCAGCAGCAGCGGGGGATACAGAGCCCTGACCCCTCCGCTCCACAGCTCCCCGTAACTGGGAGAGGGGAGGCGCTGGCCGCACACGGGGGCTGCTCCCTGCCCCTCGGTTAAAACAGGAGAAGGACCCAAGGGCGCTGCCATGGGGCAGCTCCTGCGGCACACGGGCAGCCCTCAGCGCAGGGCCCAGGGGCTCCCGCGGGCGGAGCCGGGCCCGGCCCTACCTGATGAAGGTGGTCTTGCCCGTGGAGTACTGGCCCACGAGCAGCACCATGGGCTTGTTGTCGAAGTCGGCATCCTCGAGGGCGGGCGAGTGGAACTCGTGGAACTTGTAGTGCTCCTCGAGCGGCAGCAGCTTGCTCTTGTAGAGCTTCTTGAGGCCCTCGCTCACCGTCTGGAAGACCTCGGGGTCCTTGCGCCGCCGGTCGTCGGTGCCCAGCCAGCTGAACATGGTGGCGGCTCGCGCTAGCGGCGCATGGCGGCACGGCGGCCGTTGGGCGGCACGGCGGCCGTTGGGCGCTCACGCGGGGCGCGCGGCAGGCGGCCGCGGGGACGGGGACTGGCACGGCGGCGGCGGCGCTGGCTCCCGCTGCGGCGGCTGCTGCTGCTGCCGGAGCGCGGCGCTCATGCCGCGGCGGGGCGGGCGGCGGCGG
>JAVCKT010016934.1:14174-51928 GCA_032273925.1 Rhynchotus rufescens
CTTCTTTTTTTTTTTTTTTCTGAAATAAAATAGTAAATGGGTGATATTTTCTGAAGGTCAAGCTTCTCTGTTTTGCTGCCAGTATCTAAAACTAATTTGAAAGTGAAATGAATGTTTTTAAATCTTTTTAAGTAGACCGAGAGTCTGATGTGAAAAATCTGATGAATTGTTTCCAGTGAAAATTTCTGAAACTGAAAGACCCTGTGGAAATCAACAAGTTTCACAAGAATTTCTCATTGTGTAAGAAAAAAAAAATCACTTTCATCTTCCAGATAGTTCTGCCATTTAAGATTTGTGTTCTTCAGATGCTATTCTGGTTATTTCTACAACTCTATTGCTCCTTAGTGTCTTCCTGTGATATTCTCAGAGCTGAATAAAGGTCAGGCCAGGAAGTCCTTGGTTGTAAATCTCCCTAGAACACCTTGATGCTCTTCCTGAACGCAATGAATGGGAGAGAAGAGTGAGAAAGATTTCTACTGTGCAGGTTATGGGAACTAGCTGATACAGGTAGGCAGTGACGTGGTTGTCCTATGTATCCAAGACAGTGCTAAGTATGAGCAATTAACTTGTCAGAAATATTTATGCTGGATGCCTAAATTCACCCCCCCGCCCCAAAATAAACCCCTCAGTTTCTGAAGAGAGCCCTTTCTTCTGTTCTTTTTTTTTTCTGCGCTGATTGCAACTGATCCTTGCAATTTTTGTGGATTTTCTTTAGTCAGCTTCTAAATATTACACACTTTTATCTCTCTTTTCAGTCTGTTTCTCAGTCTTTTTTTTCCTGGAAGACTGACTTCTTCAAGGACTCTGCTTACTGTGGAAATATATAGATAGTCACACACACAAAAGTAAAATTAGGAAAAGAAGGTTTTTTTTTTTTTTTTCAAAATTTTAATTAAAATTTAAATCTGATTTTATTATTTATTCCTTTTCATTTCTCATGAAGGACACATTTTGATGCATATTTTTTTGTTGGTGAGATTCGTCCCACAAGGCAGTCATCAGGAAAAAAAAGGCTTTTAAAGTATTTCTGAAAGTGGTGGGTTTTGCAAGCAGAAAAAGACCTAAAGCAAAGAAACATTTTCCAAATAGTGATTTTTCATTAAAGGACAATGCTGGAAAAGGGCTATTTTTGTTGCAAGTTTCTGAGCAGTTCAAAAAGAAAAGCTGTTTCTTGAACGCCCTGCCCAGAAATGAATATATTGCAGTGACCATAACATACATGTTTCTGATACTCATGGGAGGAGGTAGGTCTGCTCTAGTCCTTATTTTGAAAGTTGCCTTTGCTCAAGTTATGTCAGATCAAATTTTCAGCTCCGTATTTCCGAGCCCTGTCCCAGCTGTTGCTGAGGTTGCAGGCAGTCACTTCGCTAGGTGCTCAGTTTGAGAGATTTTGCTAGAGAAGAGGCTGCTGGAAGTGCATGAGGCAGCACGCAAGTCACGCAGTGTTTGTGTTAAAAATGAAACCTGAAGTCTGGAGGTGGAACACAGCATTGTTTAACTGAAACTGGTTTTGTGTGAAGTCAAATGACTGTGACACCTGTGTTTGCTTATCTCCCTGCCTTAAATCAGAGACGTTTTCTGCCGACAGCGTCATCAGAGACTGGGCACATGAGCAAATCACCGAGTTCTGCAAAGATGTGGTGACTCAGTAAGTACCACAGAAGTCTGGACACTTTGAAGAAGCTTGGGGAAAGAGCATAGTTTAGAAAATTAATTTCCTGCTGGTAAATTATAGTTACTGCTTGATCATTGCCAAGTAAGAAACTCAAATAGGCACGAAGTGTCAAAAGTTCAGGTAGTGATGGGTCCAACAGGGAATACGAGGGTTTGTGCGGTGGGGACAGGGGAGAGGAAGGGGCAGCAGGCCACCAGAATTAAACCAAATATATCAGTTTGGTAGATAAGGGAAGGAGACTTTCACCTAGTTCATTTAGAGCAAACTTCTCAACCTGCTGCTATGAGGCCTAGGAATTGAATTGTCTCCAGGATAGTCTGTCCCTTCCCTTATTACTCGTTGCTTTGCCTTTATAATTTGGAAAGCTGCTGCCTTCCTGTCCTGCCCCTCTTTGCTCCTAAGTATTCCTCTGAAGTATTTCCCAATATGTTTCTCTTATCATGATTCTCGAGTAACTTGGTTCTCATACACTGTCCTTTTCCTTAGTGCTCCATACTGCTCATTTCCGGCTGTTACTTGGGGTAGAACAAGGTGCTGGTACCCAGAAGTACTCCCGGAATGGATAATGCTGGGTTGGATAACATATATACAGCGAGTGAGAAGTATTTTTACATCCAAAGAGCTTGCATATTAAATATATAAATGTAAGAAAGAATGTTATATTGCATATATGGAATGTATAATCCGAAGTGATGTCCGTAATTGTACCAGAAAAAAATCACCTGAGACTTCATCAGTCCTTACAGTGCAGAAGATTGGAGGATTCTCCTGTAACTCCTGGTAGGAAATGTTTTTATATATATATATATATATAAAATTTAACTGTTTACTGCTTGACAAAGTAGAGAGGATGTACTCCCACTTGCTCTGACTGTATGTAGACCTTTGGGGAGGGGTTTGAGAGTATTTCCTTTGTGATTTCTTTCCTCAGCTGAAAGCAGAAGTTTGGTTAAAGTGGGTCGAGACGCAGTCAAATGCATCCACGCATTCTACCTTGTCAGTGACAAATAGAGAACTGGCTTTTTTTTTGTGTGCCTTGAATAACGTAGTGGCTAACAAAACAAGGAAGCCGCCTTCCGCTGAATGAGTCAAATTCAGTTTGTGTGATGGACTGACCTGTTCTTTCATGCCTTCTGTGGGACAGTTTTCATTGAGCTTTCCTGAAATTTTCTACTGTTGCACAACATCTATTTTTTCCCCACCTCCTTCTTCTATCACCGTATTTGATAGGTGAGGACTAGCTCTCAGGGTTACGTAGACAAGATATATGTACACACACAAATGCACAGGTAGAGGTAACACATATACCATATATAAGCAATAGTCGTTGCCACTTGTGGGACCATTATTCCATGCTGTGAGGACATACCTGGAGAAGGTAGGACATCAAACTCTAAGTACTATTAGACTGACTTGGTGCTGACATTCAGCTACTGTCTGCAGCCTCCCCAGGGCTGGGATTTTAGAAAGGATTAAAAGAAAAGTAACTATTACTGTTTCACAGGCACATGGTAGTTAAATAAAGCCGTCCTCTCGGGTCTGAGGGGTGTATTAGTTACATGTTGCTGCTGGCTGTACTGAATGGACCAGCTGCTGCTGTACTCTGCTGTGGAAGTGATGAAAGGGGAAGGCAGAAAGTTCCTATCAACAAGCATGAGAAGAATGGATGTGATTTAAAGAAACTAGAACCATGCCAGCTGCACTGCCGGCCACAGCTCCCAAAGTTTCTGTGGCCTAAATGTCTGTGAACACAGGCTGGGGTTTCAGCTAGCCTGGTTTTCAGACACCCTTCTCTCAGCTTTGCTAGTTAGAGACAGTTTGGCTGATAGTTGGCCACAGAGTATTCTTCAGAGATAAAAAGGTTCTTTTAATTTTAGCTAGAGTTATCGGTAGTCAGGATCTATAATAGTTAAGATATTGTAACCTTAAGTGTTAAAGGACAGAGCAGATTTGGAGTAAATGAGATTTTAATATTTTCACTAATTTCAGTGGACTTTAGACAATTTGTATTACAAAGAATATTAATTTTAAAATTTCAGCCAAAGTCTTTAGGAGTGTTTCTTTGCCTGGAGAGGTATTAATTATGGTTCTGTAAACCACACACAGCCTTTTCTGCAGTGGTCTTGTTACTGACAGACTATGTCAGGTTCTCTGTGCTGCCTTGACAGGCCCAGCACCAGAACAAGTTTTTATCACCTTTTGGGCCAATAATACAAGCGCAGGAAATTCAGGGCGTCCTCCAGCTTTCAGTAGGTCCGTCCACTTTGTGGGAAAATATGGTTCAGCTTTTGTTTTCAGGATAGTGTTCTTTGCTAAAATGCCCGTGGAAAGAGCAGGAGTCACCTATTTTTTTTCCCCCTAACTTATACCACTATGTTTTCTTCAAAGATTAAGGCTGCAGTTGCAAGTACTATTTTCATAATGAATGTTAGAGACTGGTAATGGTTAACAATGCCTCATATAGTCACATTTGTTTTGAATAATTGGTGGTTTTTTTTTTTTAAGTTAATACTCTATGGTATGTCAAGACTGAGGTAAAAGATGATCCTGTATTATTTATTTTGTTCACCCTTAAATGTATTATTTCACCTGGAAACACTTGCTATGTGTGAACAGTGTGGGATGGCTTTACAGCCTCGACGCAGACCTGTTAACTCCAAATTCTCTCACAGACAGAGAAGGATGTTCTCAGAGAATTATTTTATGATCTAATTGCTCTTACTAAAAGCAAACACTGTGAATTCTTCAGATTCTTATTTTAAGACTTAGGGACCAGGCCACCTCGTGGCCTCCAAGATGCTGAGAAAGGTCAAGGGAGATCATAGGATGCTAATTTAGTGGAAGAAGTTAGATCAGGCAGCAAACATACGGGAGGAATGTGCAAGCAGGATCAGATCCGCCCAGACTACTCATTCACAGTTTCCATGTGGAGCTTTTAACCTCTGTTACTACACTTGGCTGCTCTCCCTTAGAAGTTAGGATGGCTGGAACAGACACACGCACAGTCTGCTCCACCCAGGCCACAGGACGTGGTGGAGCACTCTGAGCGCTGACCGTCCGGCACAGGAACCTGCTGCGTGGACACAGGTGACTTGCAGGCACATTTTGGCTGGTCTCATACAGCTGTTTCTGGCCCCTGCTGCTACACATGGCTCTGAAGCCAGGCAGCAAATGGGGTTAAACACCAGGAACATACTGTAGGTGTGTAAGTAGTGACTGGTCATGGCATAAAATGCTTCATTGCATCCTATGCTCTACGATTTCCAGGTGATTCGGGACAGAAGTCAAAACACCTACACCTGAGTTCACGTGGGAGGTTTTCAAAACACACCAAGTAGTCGCCTGTTGACTCTGGGCATGCACCGTGTCAGGCAGGGGCTGCCAGCTCAGCCTCTTGGAAATGAGGCTACGTATTCAGGTGATTCAGGCAATCATTTTGGAAGTCCTATTTTTTCATTCACCTCTGAGTTTCAAAGCCTATCTGTAAGGCTTAGGTGTTTTTCAAATAAATACTAATCTGCGGTGTGAGCTGGTTGCAATTGTTTTATCTGGCGCTATGGATGCTATGCTCATCTGCAAAGCAGATCTCAAGTATTTGCTGTTCAGAATGGCTCACAGTACATCAGTTGTGGACCCCTTTTGTCCTAGGGAGCGTCAAAACGAGGGTTTGTTTTTCAGCCCTTTTTTGTCTGTCTATCCATATGGAGAGTAGTCTCCAGGCCCTTTTTTCACTCTTGCCTTAATTCCTTCTCCCTGGCTGTTGCTTATGCTGTAGCCATGAATGTCAGTGAACATCAAGCAAGGTTTTGAGGGAGAAACTATGTTTTATCTAGAGAAAATTAGACCTGTTCTTGAGCATAGAGCCTTGTCCACAGGGAAGCCTTCCAAATACTGTGGAATGTGAACCATTTCTGCAGTCAGCACTACAGGTAAGAGGGCTGTGCTCTCCTTACTGCTGCTGGTGGCAATGGTTTATCTACTATGTTTTTTAAATTCTGCAGTTCTGTTCCATGCAAGCCCACCCCTTGCAGCAAAAGGTGATGCCTGGTAATGTGCAGCAGAGCTACCAGTATTACCATATGTGTCTGTTGTAAGAAAAAAGGGGTTTATGAAATCACTGAGCTGTTTTTATCAGGGCAGTGAGAAACAGCTGTCTTGAATATTCCAAGGAGAAGAATCTCTGCATGCAGGCATGCAGTTTCATATGTGGATTTGTGGTAATCAGCAAGATGGAATGCAGTCTCTTGAGGGGAACTTGTATCATTATTCAAGATGAGGTAAAGATGTTGAAGTAACCGTTGAAGGCTAATATGTTCCACATTTTGTTATGCCTTGGGTTGTTTTAAAACGTGTACCCTCATTTTCTTTCCTCTCTCTCCCCCTTTTGGGGAGTAGGAAATGTCCGTATGTGTGAATGTGATTGAATAGGGACTGTCATTTATGTTGCAGCATGATCTGGAAACACCCTGGAAAGCCTAAAGACGTCCAGAGAGAGAGAGCAGCTGTTTGTGTGGCTTCAGAGTCAGTAAGTCAGTGGGGCTGTTCGTTTTGACGTCACTCAGATCTACAGTGATTTTGAAGCCTCGAGCACAATCACAGATGATAGATTAGAAGCTGTTAAATCTCCCGCTTCTGTGAGTGTCATCCTCCCCTGCTGGCTAAAGAGAAAATTTAAAAAGCCAGAATTAATTTTACTTTTTGTATTTACTTTAGCAATCAGGAATTCTTTTGGAGAAGACACCTCATCGCAGGAAATAAGGAGTTTCAACTAGTACTGTGCGGGGCTTAGATCCCTGCAGGATCCTCCGTGAAAAATTCATTCTGGCTTTGCTGTGGACATCACTATGCCTTTGCTGCCTTGTTTAAGGAAGAAGAAGTCACCCATGCCCTTAGGCAGGAGTGTCTTCCAGAAACACAACCCTCCAGTCCAGCAGAACTACCAGGCACTGCTAGAGACGTGCTTGAAGAGCAAGTGCCTGTTCACAGATGAGAATTTCCCTGCTCACATCAGCTCCATTGGGATGGGGACACTGCTGAAGAGACTCCCCCCAAAGCTACAGTGGAAGAGGCCACATGTGAGTGATTTTCAGTGAACGTTGTCATGCAAGTGAATGCTTAGAGCTGGTAGCTAGCAAACAGTGTTAGAACTGACCTACTTAGAACCGACCTACTCTTAGACTTTTAATTAGATGTACCTTAAAGCATTCGGACGTTGCCAATGTATCAGATGTTATGTGGAAGCTGGGGTACGTGTCATTTCACAATTGCCTCTGAAGCCTTTGATGCCCCAAATCATCAGCAGCCTCATTAGGTTTACAGGCAGTAATGCTGGAAGCAGGGAGGGAAAGCAGGGAAGGGGAAGAGCAGACGAGCTGTGGCCTCAGGGCAAGAGTCCTGCTTGCAGCTCCCAGGAGCTGGAGCCTGCTGTGATGCCCTGGTGACAGTTTTCATCGTAATGATTCCTTCCTGCCCCAAATTCAAAATTTTGACATTTTAGAAGGTGTCTGAGTTTTCAGAGAGTTCTTAGCCTTTGGCCCTTGTCCTCTGGACATACTTTGTGATGCTGAGGGTGTTGCTTTCACATGCAGTCACAGATGCCTTATCCTCTTGTTGGGCTGTTGTTTTTTTCACTTAATTGTTTAGTCTTCTCATTATTTTACTTAGTGTGTTTTTCCTTCAGCCCTCAAGGCTGAGCTTCTGCTGCCAGTGAGTGACTAGTCAGTGGGTTGTTTTTAGTTCTGAGGCCTCTGTTTTCAACTCGTGCCCATACTTTCAAGGCCTTTGCTGTTAGCCTACACTCAAGCAGTAGGTCACAACAAGAGCCACCTGGTATCAAGCTCTGTTCACACAGCAAGTTCTCAAAACAAATTGATAACAAATCTAACAGGGCAGGAGTGGGGCCCGGCACCGTTAGCATAAGGCTTGTGAGTTTAAAGTTCTGGCCTCTTGCTAGCAAAGGAATATGCATCTTACTGGGCTGCTGAGCAACAAATTGAGAGATCTTCCTGTAAATGGTCTATAGATATATCTGAGAAATGACTCTTTACGGTCCTGAGTCCATAAGGCAATTCTACTGGGTAAGAGTAGATGGCATTTCCTAGTGAAGTTATGCCCTAGCATTGATTTAACTGATTTTTAGAAGGGCCCTATTCCTGGAGAACTCAAAAGATGCAGCAAGAAAGTAGAGACACCTTTGCCAGGCAGGCTGTGGAGCTTGGCAAGGGCAGCCTTGCTTCTCAAGGTTTTGTGTTATGTCAGTGGCACCTGTGCTGTGTATTGAGGCAGGATCCTGCAGGACTCAAACTGGGTTCTGCCAGGCGCAGAAGCAGAGATAGCCACGTCAGTGAAGAGGGAGTTAGGAAGGGAAGGCAAATGTGAACCCCAGCCTCAAAAGTCTATCACATCTGTAATTCTGTCCCCCGCGTCCCAGAAATAGTGGAATGGTCTTGAAGCCTCAGAAAGCTCCCTCCTGAAGAAGGCTGCAAATGGCAGTGTCTGCAGTGACTCCCCGAGGAAGGATGCTCTGCATCCCAGTTGCTGTGCTGCAGAGAAAGTGCTCAGATGGTGCCAGTGAGCCTGGAGGCTTGCAGCTTGCTGCATCCTTGACTGATAGTCTGCCAACTAAACACCCAAGTTTATCAGTGATGGGGTTTGGTGTCTAATTACTATAAATGCCTTTTGAGGATTTGCCATTTTTCTGCTACTGCCTGAAGAGGAAGCCAACAGTGTGAAAATTAGCTTGAGTGATTTGTGGGCCGTGACAGTGGAACAAAAATTTGATGCTTAGGTTATTAATTTGACCCTAGAGGCACTTGTGAGAGGGAAAGAATAATGCGTTTTCTTTCTGAGCAATTATTCATAAACCCACTCTTATCCCAGTGAGAGAAATTTCTTGAGCAGGCATCGGTTAGTGTGGAGCTCAGCTGTCAGTCAGAGCAGTTGGGGATGTGAGAGGACAGGGCCTGGTGTGCCAGTGTGCAACTCCCAGGGCTGGTGGAGGAGACTGAGAGCGGGCTGGAGATGCCAGCCAAGATACCTGAGGGTTGCAGTAGTTGAGCTCTGCAAGGGCCGGTCCCATCGCCCCAGGAGACAGGGTAACTGCACATCATGGTCCACTGTTACTGGTGAAGCTAAGCCAGAGTAGCTCAAAGACCTCATACAGTTTTGTCAGTTTTGTTAGTGTTTAAGTGAAAGACTTTGTGTGTGTATGTGCTTGCAGAAAGGCCTCCCTAAAGTGACTGAGCTGCACTGACAGTCATTCTTAAATAAGCGCCCACATGGGAGGCTAAACGGAATATATGTAATGCCTTAATAGACACTCTAATCTCTCACCTGCATAATTTCTACTCAGCCTAGAGACTCGTGAGCCACGCTAGGAGTTGGTGGCTGTTGATGCAGCATCTGTGCAGCACGGGCTTATTTCAGAGACGAGAGCTCTCTTATTTCAGAGACCAAATTCAGTGCGGACCAACCGCAAATGCATGCCCAGGCTTGGGTCAAGTTAGAGCATGTGGTAACAACAGAGTTAGAGCTCAGCCAGAATAGTAGCTGCTGGAGCACGGCTACCCTGCCTGAGTATTGTGAAGAGACTTTGAATGGGCAGAGTGTTTTGGGCCACAATAGCCACGAGGTTTTTACATCCCAGTCTCGGAACACACTGGATATCTCATTTCATGAAATCACACCTCTGTAGCCAGAGACCGCCTAACCTGAGGCTCAGGCATCTCCCTTGTGACTAACTTGACTCTCTTCTTTTTGGTCTTGTGCTTCCCAGGATTTACATAGCAGTCCAGTATTTTATGCTGCAAACAGAAAGCAACTTGATCTCTGCCAAGGATTAGTGGGTAAGGAAGCTCCTTTGTCTAAGTATGTACGTATATTTATATACAAGAGAACATTTTAGAAGAATTTTGACTGGAAAATTAAGTGTACAAATAGAGGGTACATATTTCAGTTGGCATGAATGTGAATTAATAAGATGGACCAAACTCATCAGAAAGCCTTGCAAGCTTCACTGTGGGGTTTATTGGGTGAGAGGAGTGTCCACAAGCTACAAGTGGCACTTTTTTGCTCCAGTGCTTGCTAGTGCTGGAATAGGAAGGGCCTGTGTGCACCTCTTGATCTGTGATGTTGCTGCTTGACAACTGAACAGAGAGCACAGAGGCAGGAAAATGTGAGGCTCACGCTATCTGTGTACGTAAGACTTAGATAGCGTGGGTACATTCTCTTCCTAGCTTTGCAGTTAGCAAAATCAATTTAGCACTTCTGTTACCCAAGGTAAAAAGATATATTGGTATCTGCCAAACAGGTAGAATCAAGGCTAAATTAATTAATCCCCTAGACACAAAGTCTGGTAAATACAGTCTTGTCTGTGAGATCCATTAAAAATGATTTTTCTCTTGTGAGAAGTTATTTTTTCAAAGAAAGAGAAAAAGTTTTTTTTTTTTTTTTTTAATAATGTGTTCTCTGGAGAACAGGAAAAAACCTATAATGTCAATGAAAACAGGATGTTTCCATTGAGAGCTATTTCTTGTTAGATTTCATATTTAATCACACACTATCCAAACAAAAAGATCATGAGAGAACAATTACAAAACAAAAAGAGTCTTGTTTAATGCAGTGCATGTCTGGACCATCTCACTTCATACGTCGTTATATTTTTAAAGAAATCAACACAATAGCTCTTCTGCTGGGATCTTGATGCTGTTTTTCTAACTTGGCTGACAACTTACTCGTCAGTCAACTGTGTTTGTCCATTTGTTTGGTGCAGGAAACTGCTGGTTCCTCGCTGCCTTGGAAGCGCTGACGTTCCACCAAGACATCCTGGCTGCTGTTGTGCCACAAAACCAAAGCTTTGACAGGAAATATGCTGGCATTTTCCACTTCCGGGTACATCTCCTCCCCAGCAACCTAGGAGGGCCTCAGAAATCCTGTGTCGTGTTTGGTGGTGCTGAATGTTGCACCCTTAGATAATTTGTACGTGGTTTGCATTGCTGGGGAAGTAGCCTGGAGGGCCCTGGTGTGGAGAGCGGCCCGTCGCCCCTGCCGTGAATCGGCTTTGAGATGCTCTAAGGATTTGCCTCTGCTCAGCCCGTCTCTCCAGCTGTGCCTAGTGCTGATTTTAATCCTGCCAAAGTCTCCTCCACCCCGCAAAGCTGTAGTGAAACACTTCAGTGTGTGGATCCTGCCCCTGTCCCCCTCCTGCACCCAGCTGTCTGGTTCCTGTTAAGCTTCCAGGCTTCCTGTAGCTGCTGTGGGCACTGCTCCATCCCGATCCTCAGCCCTACTTATTATGGGATGCCAGCAATCTTCAAACACATTTGCCCCACATTTTACCCCCTTTTCTCCTCCCTCCTACAGTGGCTCTGCCACCCTGCAATTGAGAACTGCTTCCCCCAAAGCTCAGCTGTGTGAGATTTCCCTTAATCTCCTTTTTATTCCTGATGCACCGTTTGCCTTCTCCTCCATTGAGATAGGACCGAAGTGTTGGCTGTTTGGGTGAGCTAACAAATCCTTCTGACCCAGTGCAGGCCTCCCCACGGGGCAGCTCAGAGTGCACCTGCGGCGCAGCCCCACTGCCTTTCCTGTTATTTCAAGGGGAGGTTTCTTACAAGGAAACAGCAGCTCATTCTTTTCCCCTGACAGTTCTGGCACTTTGGTAAATGGGTTGATGTGGTGGTTGATGATCTCCTACCAGTGAATGAAGCAGGGGAGCTGGTCTTCGTTTCCTCAGTCTACAAGAATGTGTTCTGGGGAGCCCTTTTGGAGAAGGCATATGCCAAGTAAGTGACTCATTCCAAGTTATGCAAATAGTGTCTCTAAAATATGTTGCTTGGTGCCTACGTAGTTTGTTCTCATTTGTAAATGTATCTCCTAGGCTTTGCCTCACATGCAGTGTAGTAAATGATTTTCATTTCTCTATTACTAACTGATAAAAGCTGCCACTGTCATAGATATTATCAATTCAAGCCTTTGTACAAAAGTTCTAAAGTGTTCAGAAGTAGACCTAAAAACATACCTATACTGGGTGGTTGTCCTCTGAGTTTTAGCGTTGTTTTGGGGTGGGTTGGCTGGGAAAACGTCTTCTTTGCAAATAGGAACTTGGAGAGAAACAGGAGGACTCCAATAAAGATTTTCAAAGGTGACTTATTTCTGATGCTTTTCCTGCTGTATTATTTTGTGGAAAGTCTTAGGGGTTTCATTTTGGGCCTATGTGGAAGAAATGTCCTTTGGTCATGGTAGAGATTTCTGCTCTGGGGTCCCTCAAAGCTGAGGTACTCAATAGGCCACATTATACACTGAGAATACTGGCTTCTCTCCAGGGATTTTTGTCTGGAGTGGTTTACAAGGACTAAGAAGGAAACAACTGGACATAGCTGATGGGTCTTGTTGTTTGAAGACTGAAATAGTTTCTCTGTAGAGTGGTTGAGAATCCTAGTTAACATTGAGAGAAAGACCACAAAAGGGGAGAGAAAGTTGTTTTTCATTTGGCAGTAGTGTTAGGACAAAAAGAGGAGAAAGTTGCCCAGCTGTGGTGAAGAAAATGAGGCTGGAGATTGAGCTCCCAGGGTATCGTACATAGAGCCTAGTCTCTGGTGAGCTGTTGAGGCACCGTTCACTGAGCAGAGTTATCACAGAAGTTGTGATGGGCATTTTTCTCACTGCTGCTCAGGGAGGACATCTAGGAGGAAAATGAGTGAAGTAAGGATTTCCTTCCAGCCCATGGCCAACCTCAGAGTCAGTTTGCTAGATTCCTCTCTTCTTAAAGGACAAAGATGTTCTAAAAAAGAATATGTGTTACTGCTGCCTTTTTGCTTTTGCAAAGCTTTATTATGGGCTTTTCTTGGCACACTGGTCTCAAGCAACCATCTGTCACTGTATCCCAGATAATATATTGATATCTCTTTTGTTAGACTCTATGGCTCCTATGAGGATCTGCAGATTGGGCGAGTTTCAGAAGCCTTGGTGGATTTCACGGGTGGTGTTAATGTAACGATCAAGCTGGCAGCAGCTCCTCCTGATCTGTGGGATATCATGACAAGAGCAACCTACAGCAGATCTCTCATGGGCTGTCAGACACATTCAGGGGTGAGACTTATGACATCAAACGGCCTTACAGCTAAGAGCCTTTCAAGACCTTTTTCTCTCTGCTGAGCTAGTGACTCCTGTAAAGAATCAAAGCTGCTACGTGTGACTTTTTGTGTAAATCACACTCTGATTAGGGTTTGCACATGGATTCTTAGCTTCCTCTTATGTTTAGAAGGTGACCCATCTATCAAAGAGACTGCTAGAAAAGGACCTGCTTCATTTTCTCATTTTCGTTAAGTGAATGTTCCAATTTTACAGCTGGAGCATTGAGACAGGGAGTCATGGAATAAGCTTAGAGCTAAGATTGGAGAGGTCAGGACATGGCATCAAACCTTGGCTTCTGAGCCTTAGGCCAACCTTTCAGCTGTTGGTAAATCCTACTACTCTTCACATCTAAATGTAGCTTCTTGAACTTCAAAAAAAAAAAAAAAAAAAAGAGCTGGTCTTTAGGCAAAGATCCCCAGTTTACGAAAGGAGATGCCCAGTCAACCTTCCAAATTGCAACCACGCTGCAAAATATGACTCTTAGGAGCTCAGACCTGTCTTTCTTTTGGGTTCAAAACAATTCTCATTTCTTTGAGGGTTGTTGCTTGTGCAGGTGTCTCGACTGTTAGTGTGAGCCTGCTGAGTAGAGTAAAAGGTTTATTTTATTTCTGCTTCTCTTCCTTGTGTGCAGATAACAAAGGTCCTGAAGAATGGGCTTGTTGCTGGCCATGCCTACACGGTGATTGGTATTAGAAAGGTAAGAACAGCCCGAATATTCTGTGTCCAGGCTTGTCTGGATGTCTACAGTTTCTGTTGCAGTCATGGGTTCAGCCCTTAACCAGGGCAGCTGTGGGACATTCTTCAGTGCCACTCGAAATCCCCTCCTTAATCTAAGTGCAAGGGGGAATGAGCGCTGTGTAAATATTCCCTTTGATGCGTGTCCATTTTGGTATTGTGGACTTGACATAAAGGATAATTAATGGTTGGAGCTCAGGATATCTCGCAGGGTGGGAATGATTCACAAGAACTCTACTGATGATATCAGTTAGTACCTACAAATGCATCTTAGCTGGTAAGGAGGTCTAAGGAGCATGGCCCTTGGGGATGCTGGGAGGCTGAGATGAAACCTGCCTGGAGTGAAGTGTTCCCCTAAAGTCAGAGGAGGGGTAACAGTAGTAAAGACAATAATGTAAGGGCCAAAGTATGAAAAACTGCATAGGGAAATGTGAATCAAGAAGGGAGTCAGACAGGGCTTCAGTGCAGAGAATATCAGGTAGACCCTACTGGTCTGCAGATGAATCGGGGAAACCTCTGAAGATTTCTAGTCTAGAGGCATAGGACGGTAAAGTAATAGTTTCAAAATGGTCTCACTCCAACCTTTGCCTCTGGATTGATGCCTGACCATCTAGTTCAGCTCCATAAGGATGTTGATAAGAGTGGCAAGGGATTTTGCAAGGCTTTGGACATGAGGAGCAAGAGGGACTAGGACTAGGGAAGCTGCGAGAGGTGCTGGGTGCCCCACGTGCAGCAGGAGGGGTTTAGGCATGGACTTTATCAGCTGAGGTCGGTCAGTCTGGCAGGCACCTCTGACAGGGTGAATTCCGGGCAGCAGGACAGGACTGAGCGTGTGGAGGAGATGGGAGGTGAGCTGGTCTGCTGTTTGCTGTCGGTGCAGCCCTGAGTCAGCCTGCCCCTCCTTTGCTCGTGGCATCCCAGTTCACCAGGTACTCATCTGTGTGGTCATCCCACTGCCTGCCTTGTGCTGTGCCACTGCCTTGGGCTGAGATCTGTCTTTCGTCGTAATACAGTTCTGCCTTCCCATAACCACGGAGTGAACAGGTATGGGAAAGGAGGAAGGACATGCTGGCAGGCCTCCAAGTTATGAATCTGTGGGCTTTCTGGCTCTGCTGATAGAAAGTATGAAAAACCTTTTAATCTCTTGCTGCTTGCATTGTCACATGTCCCATAGCTTTCACATTTGCAGGTTTCTGTGAGAGCCAAGCCATTGCTGAATTAATGTCAGATGTGGTGCTGTGCTCTAAACCAGGTGAGCGCTGCTGAGACCTTAGTGATCACAGTATTGCTCTATTCTGCAGGTGACTTGTCACTATGGACCAGAAAACTTAGTGAGACTGAGAAATCCATGGGGGAAAATTGAATGGAAAGGAGACTGGAGTGACAGGTGAGTTTAAATTTGCAATCTCATGCTGAACAAGAAGGGAATTCTCTTGGAGGAAATATGCTGCCATCTTCAGGCAAGAAGTAGTGCTGAGAGCAGCGTTAAGATAAGCCACAGCTGCTTACACTGACCCTCTGGTCTCAAAGCAGTGACTCGGTGGAATTGCATCTGCAGCGGTGGGTGCCCGTGCAGCTGGCCTCACTTCACATTTGCTGCTTCAGTGAACTGCGTCCTGCTTTTTCATTCTTTGAATGTTAGAGGAAACAAAATATGAACATCACATGCTGGCCGTGTTGCTGTGATCTGGCTGGCGTTTGAAGTCCCAGGGACAGGTTAGCTATTCAGGAGGCTTTGAACAAAAAGCGTATTTTAGGACACACAACACTTTGTTGCAGAAGGAGACATATAAAGGCCTTAACATGCTGCAAAGTGTTGAAATTGTGCTTGTGAAGAAGAGCTCTATCCTGGCTCTTTGGGTGAGTGGGATATGGGATCAGAGGAAGCAGCTAATGAGGGAATATTTGCCCTATATTTGCATTTGCTGGATGTTTTGGTTGGGACCCAAGAAGGAGAGTGGGTAGCACCGTTTCCTCCCAAAGGCAAAACGTATTCCTTTCTTCCAAGCTGCAGACCCTGTGTGCTGAGGCTAGGGGTGGGCAGGGGAAGAAAGAAAGAGCCCAGGGAGGTGCTGGGAATGAGAGTGACTTTCACCTTGTCTGCAGAGTGATAACTTTATTTTGGTTCACATCTGTCACTTGATGACAATATAGCAGCTGTTCCTGTGGAGGAGCGTAATGAGGAACATACTGCAGCCCTGCCTGTAAATGACTCCCAGCCACCCCTTGCAGTGTCCTAGTCATTCATTCATTACGCCAAACACTCTTCCTATTATGCCTCCTTTGATAGAAAATAAACTAACAAAACAGATCTAGAATTTTATATTTTAAGCACTTTGGAGGCTGCATGTGTTGGTGAATGGACTGGCTGATGGAAATGGAGCATTCTTGGCCTCTGCTAGGGAAGCTGGAGCTGTTTACTTGCTATCATGGGACCTGGAGTGCTTAGGGAGGGTCTCCACGGGCTGAAGACACAGGGGGCCTGTATTCAGTGAGGGATAAATGTGGAGATATGTGGGGTCAGGGGTTTGGCCTGCTTTTATAGAGGAACACTATGCTGTCTAATTAGATTTTTTTACTCTGTGGCTTTTTTTTTTTTTTTTTTTTTTTTTTTTTTTTTCCGCTCAGCTCTTATAAATGGGAGTTGCTGAGTCCAAAGGAGAAGATTTTGCTGAGGAAAAAGAAGGAGGATGGAGAATTCTGGTAATGGCATAGTCTCATCCTGCTTTTTTCCCTGGTAGCTCTGGGGCTGTGCTTGGAACTGACGCAGTGCCTTGGTTTTCCCCATTGCAAGTTTGTTGGAGGCGTGTGCGAGCTGTTCTGTAACAGCCCCTGCCTGCCCTTCGATGCCATGAGAAGCAGTAGGTGTGCTGGCCTGGAAAAGACACAGCCATCTTAAATGGCAGGAGAGAGGGTGAAGCAGAGCACTCCCCAGTCCTCCCAGCGCTGTTTGAGACCTGGGCAGCTGTCAAGAGCTTTTTGTCCCACTTTTTATGTGTAGGATACTTGGGTTCATTTTTCTCATTGCTTCTCTGCTGCTTGTGCCACGTGGTGGCGATGTTGCTGCCTGTGTCACTGCACTGAGCTCCCTTGGTGGCGATGCCTTAATCTGATGCCTTAATCTGGGAGCTGCTGTCCTTTGCTGAAACTTCGGCTGTGCGTTTCCTGCTGCTAGATGCTGCTGTTGGAGCAGACATTTGCTTCTTGCCCGCCTAGTGAAATACAAGTTTTGCCATATGTGACACATGATGCTGCGACTTCCAAGTTCCCTGCTCCTTTTCCTTTTCACAAACCATATGGACTAAACTAGAGTGCTGACAAAATGTCTCCTGGCACTTTTTTCTTTCTCCTAGGATGTCTCTGCAAGATTTTAAGGTTCATTTTGTAGATCTGATTATCTGTAAATTAACGCCAGACTTGATGAGCCAAGAAGATGGGAAGAAGTGGATGTACTCGCTGAAGAGTGGGAGATGGGTTAAAGGAAGCACAGCAGGAGGAAGCCAGGAATTCCGCAGCGGTGGGTGATGCTTAGGGCTCTTCTGGGGGGCTCTGAGGTGACACTACTCTGCTGACTCAGTTACCAGCATGTTTTAACACAAAATTGGCAGCAGAATGCTCTCCTCCTCCTTGTGCCTCCCCACAAATATCAGAAATAAGCAGCTAGCAGAGCCTGACTAGCATCTGCTGCCGCAGAGGCTGCATTACTTATGAACATAGGGCAGCAGGCTGGTTATGGGACGGAACAAGCTTCAAGAGTCCTAGGATCAGTCGTCAACACTCATCTCTTTTGGGACTTTGGATTTGTCCCTTAAAGCTTCAGACTGTGCTGAGGATGTAGTATTTTAAACAATTTGAACAGAAAGTGCACATGCTCAGCCCTTCTGGAAATGGAGCAGGTGGGACCTGGAGTCACACAGCCTGGACACAGAGGTGACAGAGGAATGATAATACATTTACAAGTGAAATAAACTCTTGGCTATGGGTGAGCAGAAATGTTCTTTCTTGTCCCTGGGCTTTGTCCCTATCTTACAGAGAGGGTCCACTGAGAAACGTATGACCTCTATCCTAAGATCAAACCCCTGTGGGGTCTACAGGTGCCTTGTGACCCACTCAGACTGAGCCAGGCATTGTGTAGGTAGACAGCAGTTTTGTGATGGAAAATTAGGTAATCAATTTTTTTTCTTTCGTTTCTTAGACACATTTTGGATGAACCCTCAGTACTGGCTCAAAGTTTTACCAGCTGAAGACAGTAGGAAAAGCCTGGGCTCCTGCAAAGTGCTTATATCCCTGATCCAGAAACACAGCAGCAAACACCGGAACCGAGCTCGTCATCATTTCATTGGCTTTTCCCTCTACAAGGTGCAAAGCAGGGTCTGGTCGTTCTTGTTGGGTTTCTTTGGATAACTTGGGAAACTTCCTAGCCCCTGCACATGGGAGAGCTGTGTGGACACAGGTGCACAGGGTGCCCTTTGCTCCTTGCCTCTGACCACTCTCCTTGCATGGGAGGACTGGGCTCCCTCAGGCTCTGTACCCAACATTTTACCTCCCTAGCAAGTTGGGTGTCAGGCTCTGCAGAGCAGTGGAGAAAAGCCTGTTGATTCAGAGGATGATTTTGCCTTTCAGAGGATTATTTTGCCTTTTCTGAGAGTGTGTGCAAGGGGCTGGACAGGGTGCCCGGACTCCTTACTTTGGGGCAAGAGTATGAGTGCCCTCAGGCTGTTTCCTGCCGTGGCAAATCACACTTGAGAGGTATTCCTGGTGTGATGCAGCTGCAGCCCATGATGGGGTATTACAGGTTCTCAGTGTATTCTCAGGGAAGCAGGTGTCACTAGGAGGAGCTGAAGCTTCCCTTACAAATTCCCTGCTTATCAGAGTGCCTTGCAGAGCTGCTGTCCTCCCTTTGGACAGGGCCACAGCTCTTGTTGCTGTCACAAGGTGCACAGTTACTGAGAGGTGCTGTGGGGAAGGGTCTTCTGGTGGATGAGCTAAGGTTTGGGAGGTAAAGATCCCACAGGGACCTACAGTCACTTCCCAGGGCAACAGCATGACTGTGTTGGCTGTGCCCCAGAGGGCTGCCTGGCTGACAGATGCTCTGTTTCTTTCTTTTCCTTGCAGATGGGCCTCCAGGTGAGTCCCTCATCACCGATGTTGGCCTTTGCTGAGGGGACTAGGCTGATGCAGCTGTTTTGGTGGTGTGTCAGTGAGCTGGGTTTGTCCTTGGTCCAACAACCAGTAGCAGTGCATTCAAGTTCAATAAGGTGTCTGAGTAAGTCACCTTTAATGCAGAGAGACCAACTGACCCTTCTAAGGAGCAGCTGTATGAAGAAGGCCCAAATGTCCTGAATAGGAGTGTTATCTGTTCAACTTCTGTAACGGGCCCTTCTAGGCATTAGAAATGGCATCAGCACTTTGTCCTTCCTGTGCTTGCTCTGGTTCATTCCTGCATGGGGATGCTCTAGAGCAGATGCTGCATATGTTTTTCTGGCTTCCTGAGCCAAGCATTTATATAGTCAAGAGCCTTTGGGACCTGAGAAGGGTCTCTGGAAGTTAACACCCTACATATCTCCCATTTTTTCCCCAGCTTCAGAGGGCTCTGTAGAAACAGGATAAGATTTAGCTCCTTTTATCTTGAAATGATTTATCTTCCTTCCATTACCACTCAGAACGACTCTGAAGTCAGAGTCCCTAGGAGTTTGGGCAGGCAAAGAACTAGTTTGGATGTATGGTAAGGACAGTATGTTCCTTGTTAGGGTACTTAAAGTATGATAACTATGTAGGAAGGTGCCAGTCTTTCCTATATTAAATCTCTGGCACTATGAGGGTTACAAGTTAGAATTCTTGGCTGAGTGTAGTACTAGTGCAGGACCTCTGATAATGGAGTGGGAGGGAGGTTGGTGGCAGTCTGGAGTTCAATTTCAGGTTTGTATCGGTTGCCAAGATCAATACTGAGGGGTGGTGAACGAAGAACCTCTAAGGAATTGGAATTACAGCGACACGGTATTGACTGAAGTATAAAAACTTTGAATTTAACATACAAGGCATGGAGAAGAACAACCCTGTAGCCCTTGGATGAAAGATTGTTCTATTAGTGTGAAAAATGCTGACAAAAGAAGAGGAATAGCATCTCTACCACCAGGCTGGGCAATTAAATGGCTACATGTCTTGAGGAACAGCTGAGATCAGGAGATGACAGTGGTCTTAGCTGGTGGATTTATTTATTTGGCTTGTGTCCTGAGAACTCAGTGGCATTGAAAATATGTCTGAGAGCCAAGGATGCTAGGCAGATGGGGAGATGTGCATAGTTAGGGATTAGGTTGCTTCTGTGATGTGTTCAGATCACAGATGCTCCAAAAAGTCATCTGCTCCCAGATGCCTAATGCAAAGGACAAGCTGGAGACAAAGTGCTCAGTACACATGGGAAAAGAGGAGTGCTCTGACTAGGGAAGAGCAGTTTCTAGAGCAACTCCTACCTGCAGCCACTTCTGCAGAGAAGTCAACAGCATCAGGGCAGGCTGCTTCTCTTTTGTCTGTGATTTCTACACATGCATTTTGTCCATTTGTTCAGCTAGTGTGGAGCACTTTTTTTTTTTTTTTGTATTTCTTTATTTCTTCCCTCAACAGTTCCAGGAGAGCAACAGAAAGCTGCCCCCAGCATTTTTCTCTCAGCACCAGCCTGTGAACAACCACCGGCTCTTTGTGGATGAACGGGAGGTGTCTCTAGACTTCCACCTGGAGCCTGGTGTCTATGTGATTGTCCCGTGCACCCTGGAGCCTCATCAGGAGTCTGAGTTCATCCTGCGAGTCTTCTCCCGCAAGCATGTCCTTTGGTGAGGTGCTGCTGCCCCTCTGCTGGCAGCTAGTTCCTTGGGGTGGTGGGATGGAAGGTCTTTAGTGGGGAGGACAACAGAAGAACTCTTCTCTGCAGGGTTGGCTGTGCATTAGCTTAGGATTGGCAGGAGATGCTCTTTTGGGCCGTGTCCTCTCCCAGAAGAATTGGGCTAGGCCTCTGCAGGGTGTTGTTGCAACACCTCCTTGTTGGAGACTGGAGAGGGGAGACTCTTTTAAGTGCACCATTGATTTGCAACGAGGCCTTGCTGGCAGTGGTGGAGTGGGTGCTTGTGCAGAGAAGATGCCTTGGAGAATTCAAACTCCAGCAGCCCTTGGGAGCCTTGTGGTCACAGTCACTTCTCCTAATGCATCTGAAATACAGGGGAAAAATATATATAGTGTGAGAGCAGGGTGGGGTCCTTACCTGGGGATGGGGGCTGCCACCTGTGACATGGCAGATGTGTAGCTGTGGGGTATCTCCTTAACGTGCTCCCTCTTTCTCAATTCCAGGGAGATGGGTGGGAACTCCAGTTTCACTCTCTCCAAGGTGAGTTGACACAGGAGATCTGGGCTTCTGTCTTCAGCCCTCAACTTCAGGTTTTTCCTGTTACTTTTTCCTGTGAAGAGGCTGTGAGACTATGAGCACTCCTGTTGTGGAACTTCCAAAAGGGCACCCAGGTTTACAGGCAATTTCTATGGGGTCGGAACTCTACAAGCCATGAGCTGCATTAGTGACAATCGCACTAATTGCATTGGTGGGGAGAAGGTGGCAGGGTAGGGGAAGGAAATACAGTCCTGAGAAAGTGTCTCCTGTGATTATGTCTTGGATCATGCTTCTCTTCATTGAGTTAATGATTTTTTTCTTGCACTCTGTAGGAAATTGTCGATAGGTATGAGGGCAAGATTTGGGAAGATTTCTTTGCAAAGCATTTTGAACAGGTAAGTGCATTCATGAGCTGCAAAGGGTAAGACCTCCAGGCTATTTTGTAACTCTACCAAAGTGAAAAACGTGTGGTTGAACAAAAGAAAATAAAGTTGAAAGTGTGGGAAAGAGAGAGAGGTTAGGATAAAGGCACAGGACCGATTCCATTCGGCAGCTTTGACTGCAAAGCACCAAGAAAGCTTAGGAATGGGTTAGCACTGATGAAAGGAGAACCTCTCTACACAGCAAGGAGTGAACTCCTGGAACTTGCTCCTCTAGAGCACTGCTGGTGTGACAGAATCAGCAGGCTCAAAAGGAGTTAGACAAAGTGATGGGCAGCAAGTGCAAATAGGCACTAAAGGACCAGACAGAGAGGTCCTTTTTAACATCCCTAATCCCAGGCTCACATGCCTTCCCTAAATACTCATTTCTACTGCTAGTGCTGGGGATAGACTGCTGGGCTACAAGGACCTATCCGACCCAGCAGGATATTCTTATTTTCACCTGAGAAAGTCATTTATTAGAGTAGAACACCCTCCAAAATCTCTCACTTGTGTCACACTGCTTCATCACAGGTTGATGACTGCTAGCTTGCTTTGTGAGGCAAGAGTTATAAAGAGTCCCATCACCTCTGTTGTTCAGTAATTCTCCTAGTGCAAGATAAATCCTCTGGGTGATCTCTCTGGCCCTGATCTGGGAAGGAGCTGACCTTTGGTATCCCATTAGCTGCTCTGAGAGGTGCAAATGTTTCACTTTTTGGATAAAGTTGTCTTTATTTAGCAAATACCCTGAATTTGGAAAACAAAATTTCACAAAAACACATTTGTGCTTTTGACAGGAACAGCTTCTATTAAAATATTGCTAAGAAAAAAAAAAACAGATGTGCTCTTTTTGGCCTCTTTTTAAGAATTTGATTTTGAAAATTATGTGAGTTTCAGATGTGATAGGTGTTGTCATATGCTGCAAGGTGCTTGTCTTTTGCTGTCAGCAGGCACAAGTTTGCATAAGCATGAGATGGAAGTACTGCCATTTCCCAGTGTGTTACCCTTACATATCCTGATGATCTGAAAAAAGGCTTTTTGATGTTGTTTTGAAAAGTGATACTTAAATAAATCCACCAAACATACCATAGTTTCCACGTCTTAGAAAATGACATTTATTTAACAACTGGGGAAAATTTTTCTTGGAGAAACTTGGAAAGAAAGTGTTCTAAAGTTTCCACTTCTGCATTTGCTTGTAAATGATAAAATATATAGAAATATTTGAAGAAGCTTTCCCAACAGAGTGCTTGATGGGACAGATGGCCCCAGGACTTAAAGGTTAATGGTCTGGATCTTTGCTCTGTAAATCTGCACTACTGCATTGATTTCTTTGGAGCCCTGAGAACCTGCACCAGAGCAAACTGCAGCTTCTGCAGGCTGGGAAGTCTTATATTTAAAGTAACTCTTTCTGTTGACTTCCACAGTGGCTGGATTGGGGCCAGAAAAGCAGAGAATTAAGACAGGACATGTTGGGAGACAAAGGAGAGAGGAAACTGATTTATTTTTTTTCTCTCTCTTTTGTATATAAATATATAATTTAATACATAAAGTGTTGTCTTCCATATCACAGAATCCTGAAATAAATGCTGTTCAGCTCCAGAGAATCCTGAATAATGTATCTTGGAGAAGTAAGTACTAAGAAATATAATGTTTCTGTAAAATAAAACCTCTTAGAGAAAAGTCACAGCTCCTGCACCTGTTTCTTGAATTCTGGGAAAAGAGAAACTGGTTGTAGTTTGACTGGAGTGGCTGTTCCAATGTTAGATTCCGAAAGAGAAAGGATTTGCTCAGGCTGTGAATCAAGAGGGTAGCAATTTTACAAGAGAAGCTGGCATGCTTCGAATTTCAACTGCTGAAAGAAGAGAGGAGAGAGCAGGTATAGACGAGGCTTGTAGATGCAGAGTCTGGCTTGACACCAGCCTTGATTCTGAAGCCATCTCTTGCCCTTTGTCACTGTGACAATCTTGGCAGTCCCGCTCCTGGAAGGTGTTAAAAGTTAGCCTGGTCTGCAGGAGTTAGGCTGCACAAAGGCCTCGGCTTCAGCTTGGTGTGCTTGGCTCGTGCTGTTCCTCCTGCCTCCTCCTTGCCATGCACTGCCCAGAGGAGTCCCAGTCCCCAGAGGGGTTGGTGTTCGGGAGCTAAGGTGGCAGTGCAGGAGCCTGCGGTGCCAGTGTCACTCGTGCTTGCGGGAGCCAGCTGAGCACTAGGAGTGTTTCTTGTGTGAGGACTGTGACATCCCCTCCATGGCAGTGGCAGCCCAGAGCCCTCCACAGGCCCCTAATTTGGTTCCTGGTTGTTAGTACCTGCCTGAACAACAGTGAGGTGCTGCAGTAGCTGCTCCCCTGAACAGCAATAGGGACGTGTTGGAGCTGAGTGTGGATACAGTTTTCCTGTCCCGTTTCTACACGCATGTAAGCTACATGCAGCACATAAATGCACTGTGCAGCAGTTCTAGGCAGCAAGGAGGGTGAATAAACACTTGATGGGATCCCCTTTCTGCTTCAGCTGAGAGTGTCTGATGTCACTCTCTTTTCTGCAGAGATGGTCTAGAGCTGGTCTGTCTTTCCAAAGTGATCCACCAAGCATTGTCTTACTTGTGAGAACAGTGAGGTGCTAAGTGATCAATTTTAAGGCATTCCTTTCAAATCTTTACAGTACTTGATCCATATTTAATAAACAGGGCTATTGCAAGATTAAAACATCTTCAGGTTCTGCAGAGAAGGGATTGGTGAGTTATGGTTTTGTCCTCTGCTCTAAGGAAGTCTGCAGACCATCTGTAATCATGATTTGCAGCAAGATTAGAGTATATTTCTATTACTTCTCCTGTCTTTTCAGTGATTCCTGCCTCTACACTTTTAATTATTTTAAAAGGGTGGCAGTGTCTTTGAGAAAGAGACACTAAGCACAAGTGTTTCAATTAATCTGCAGTGCTGTTCCCCAAAGCTCTTCAGGTCAAATGACTTTGCTGAAGGTCATGCAGTAAATTTTATTTGGGATTACAGTTTTGGATGTCCTTTTCCTTCCATTTTCTCTAATAGCTGGCGATAGTGCCCCATATTTCACTCCGAATTGTGTGCCTGCAGGGAGCTCACGCTGGCTTTTCTGAGACTAGTAGAATCCATCCTGTTGCCTCATATTTTTATCATCATAAATGATGCATTTGCTGAAGCGGGTGAAAAAATTCATGGAGGCTTTGGGGCCTGAGTGCTCTCTCAAATGAGGGGGAATTTTGTCAGCCTCTGTTTTTCTGAGGGCTGTCAAATGATTCCTGCAAATAATCTTTCTTCTTTTTTTTTTTTTTTTTCTTCCAGATTTCCAGAGCTTTCACCTGAGGTTCAGCCTGGATGCCTGCCAGGGTATTTTGGCCCTCCTGGATGTATCCTTCCTGACATGAGTGATACTTCTGATTCATTTAATACATTTACCTGGGCATTATTTCTTGGGGCAGTGGGGTATCACTGTGATTCTCTGCCATGAGGCTATGTCCCTGCTTACAGAACTTCTCACTTCCCATAATAACAGTTGTGATGGAATGGGATTGAATCGGGAAAGGGTTTCCATCCAAGAGATATTTGGACCTTAATTCTCACATGAAGCTGAATGCCACTGGCACACTGAGTATTCAGGAGTTCAGAGTCCTCTGGAAGAGGCTGCTTTTCTACTTGGTATGTGAATCATTTCCATTTTCCCCTTATAATACCTCCCTGCTTACAATCTCATAGGCCTTTTCTGATTTTCTAAGTTGTTGCTTGCTTGTTTGTTTGTTTTTCCCCTAAATATGTATATATTTTAACCAGGAAGTTTTCCAGAAAAGAGACATCAGCAGATCTGGAAGGCTTGACTTGGTGGAGTTACATGCAGCTGTACAGGAGACTGGTGAGCCCACTGCCTACCTTAGCAAGTCTCTTCCAGTTCTGTGTTCACTTATTTGAACTGGTCCCTGTCAGCTAAACTTAGGGGAAGTTTGATAGAGAAGTATTGGAGAAGGGGTGAGGACCTGGCAGCTGGGAGTTGTCCTCTTATTCTGTGTTTCTTGTGTTTCTTTTTTTTTTTTTTTTTCCCCTTTTTCTGAAGGCATCTCGCTCAGCAACGAGGTCTGTAACCTGATGGCCATCAGATACGGCAACCCAGACTTGCAGATCAGCTTTGAGAGCTTCGTGTGTTTCATGCTGCGCGTGGAGATCATGGGAGGTGAGGCTGGGGCTGGGCTGCCCTGTGACACCCAGCCCTGCCACGTCTCTTCCAGCTGGCAGTGGCAGGGACTAAATAGGAAGCTTGAGTTTCTTCTCAGGTAAACAAGAACAAGCAGGGAATAATAAACTCTGAGCAAGGGACTGATACAGAGGAAATCAAGATCTTCCTCTTAACTTTCTGCTAGTCCCTTCCGGCAAATTGGAGTGGTTTTGCTTCCTGCAGGGAGTAGGGTGGCTTGGCCCCTACTGTGGAAGAAGTGAGCAAACTTCAGATGGAGGCTTCTTTTTTCTCCAGGAGGCAAAGGGTGTTGGAATGTCCCTTTGGTGGGACTACAGGCGTGAGGATGAGACAATTGATATCTGTGAGCACAGGTACTATAGACGCCTCCCATATATCCCAAGCTGGGGTGTGAGAGGTTGTGGCCTCTGGCATTTGGAGGTTTGAGAGCAGTATCTGAAAGGCTGCTGGGCGGTCAGTGACACAGCAGAGTTACTTCTGCAGTGTCCATCTCACACATATACACACCCACCCCTATCAGTAGAGTAAAACTTGGCCTTTGGGATATTTTTTTTGGTTGGAGAGTGGATCTCAGTCGGTGTTGACCTCTCGGCTCTCAAGTTAATGCTTCCCACTTCCTCTTACAGAGGCCTTTCGCAACCTAACGCAGGACGGCAAAGGGATCTACCTCCGGGAGTCCGAGGTAAAGCCCGTTCCGGGAGGGGCAAATGCAAGTTTCTTCCATTGCAAGCAGCACCTCGTGCTTTGTTCTGTAGCCTTAAAAGGCATTTCTACCTGATCACCTCAGGATTAGGTTTGAAGCAACAGGAAGCTTCAGGCTCTGAGTCCTGTGCCTGGCTACAGCTTCTGCTGTGGCTGGAGACAGGAAATCTCCAATGCCTCAAGTTCCAGTGGAGTAGTGAATATTGCAGAGCTCTTGTGGCATGGATGAGCTCAGTCCCCTTTCTGCATTGTTTTCCAGTGGATGATGATGACTCTGTACTCCTGACACGACGCTGCAGAGGAGAGGACAATCCTGTACCACGATCAGGAAGGCAGTTTTATATCAACAATCTGTGTGCATCAGACTTTCTGGGCTTAGCTCTGCAGTCTTTCTTTGCATGAAGGTTTCACCTAAAGCAGAGCTGGTCTAATGCCCACAGACTCAGTGAAATGAAGTCTTACTAATTAATGTATTTATTTTAAGCCTTATTTCATGTTAGCTATCCCTTCTGTGAGCAGACTGCTGCTATGGGTGCACAGTGGGGCACCATGGAGGCTGAGTCATTGGGGCTGCTACTTAATGCTGATACTACGTTACTGTTATAGTATGATATATATTGTGGTAGTGTCCACAGGCTGTGTTTAGTGATGGGGCCTTACTGTGCTCAGCCCCTTGAGCCTGGGAGAGGAACAGTCCTTGCCCCTAAAAGGGAAGTTCCCAGTTCTGCTGCTGCGAGGTCCATCCTTCTGGGGTCTGCACTTGTGGGGAAGAAAGAGCAGGGGCTTCCTGAACTCAGAAGTGGAAACTGGGTGCATAACTGTGAACAGTGTTAGAGAATATGTTGCAAGCAGTGCTGTTCATGTGAAACACTGTCCATGTTCCTTGCTGTAGCTGTCTAGAGCACCTTTTTTTCTACTTCTTTACTATTTAACTATTTGGGCTGGAAATTTCCACACTAAATGCCTGGCACAGGTTGCCCTTTTGATTTCTCTTCATTCCTGTGGGCAGAATGGTGGTCTCTTCTCCAGCATGTGGTCTAGGTTGGACACTGAATGAAAATGGGACTTCTGTGAGAGCAATCATGCAATGAAAGACCATGCTCTAACAGCTCTGTAGGAAGGAGTTTATATTAAGTTTACTTAGACAGCCTTCCCTGTTTCTAAAACTTTAGTATTTAATCTCCTAGATGCCTATTTAGGGGTATGTGTGAGGAGTGAGGAAGACTGTGGATTAAAGGTAAACCATAAACCAAGAAAGTCTGAGCTCAGATATGTGCTGCCCTCTGCACTGAAGTCTGCAACAGTAGGAGCGTATTTGGAGAGAAAGCCCATCTCGTGTAAGCATTCCCAATCAGCACTCATTAACCATTAACCAATTAAAATGACAGCCTACTTCTCCTTCCCTAGCACAGCCTGCTTCTAGACAGCATTACTTTCACACTGGTTTTATGAGAAGTGCCTTTGTTAGAACCAGGTAAGCAGGTAGCTCTGGTTGCACTTGTTCTGGCTCTGGCAGCTGGTCTGTGCGCCGGGAGCAGCCTCTGTGGTGTCACTGGAGAGGCAGGGCAGGCTGCAGGGCCCCTGACACCCGCCAGGCTCCTGGGGAGGCTCCCAGCTTGAAGCACCTGCCCTCTCCCAGCTCTCAGGACTCTGTTCCCTTCTCTGCCTCGCAGCTGAGTGCACAGACTAAGTCAGTCCGACCTAATGTGCACCTTGTTAAGCAGGGCTTGCAGCAGCTCTGCTCTGCTGTGTGCAAGGACAGCACTGAGAGACAGAGAACAGGGCAGAGCACTGGCCTCGCTGGCGCTGTGTGATCTGAGCAGATGGTCCCTGGCACCCGTGGGTGCTGCCCTGGGGGGCTGCTCAGCCTGGGCAGCGCAGAGGGTTCAGCGAGGGCTGCAAAAGCTGCCCGTGCCACCAGGGTTTGTTACCAGCGCGTGCCAGGCTGCCGCGTGCCGGGCACAGCCTGGAGCTCTGTGCTAGGCGCAGCCTGGAGCTCTGCACTGGGCACAGCTTAACTGCTGCTGCCACGGGCAGTGTGGTGCAGGACACCCGCGCTCGAACGGCACTTTGGCATTTACGTTTTAATGTTGTACATACTGGTTTTTTTATAGCAGAATTTGTACTTATTTACTTCACACCTATTTAACACAGAGCGATGTAATTGCGAGGAGATTATTTTGCTATTGATTACTTGACGCAGGAAAGGAACGGAATTCATCTATGCCATGAATCACTAAACACTTGCAGCAATGAACTTTATTGAGCCATGTGACTTGCTGTTACAGAATTGTAAAGAATGCTTTACTGGAATGATTATACCAACCCGTGTACAATTCAAACTGAATTATCTGGCTCACAATAAAATGTTTTGGCAAGGGCACCTACTTGGACACTGTAATGCTTTTATATTGCTAACAGAGTAACATTTTTCAGAGCAATTCTGAAGATATATTGCTCCTCATTTACAATGTGCATTGTAGAAAAATGATCTAAAAGGCTGCCAAAAGATGCATTCATTTGTAACCACAGCAGTTACAGAGATGCTGAGCTTTGCAGTGGGTGGTATTGCTGTAGCAGAAATCAAAGAGAAGCGGCGCTGTGGCTTGGGATTAGAGCTGCTAATAGAGGCCCTTTCAGGAGAAGATGGGTGCAGGCAACAAGAGCAGCAAGTAAATGGCTGGAATGCACGAACCGGGCTCGCTGGGGGCGTATGCCAGAAGGGTAGGCCTGAGATGAAGCTGAGAGGAGATGTCTGGCCCTTTGCAACGGGGCTTTTCTGCAGCTAGAGCTCGTTGCCCCCTTGGGTGCAGCTGAGGTGCCCCGGGTGCGCTGGGCGCGCACGTCACCTCCACGTGTGGGGCAATCGGCCTCTGCGTGGGTGCTGGGGAGCAGGCTGCGCTATAGGGCTAGGGCTTAGCTGCATGGCTGTCATTTCTCGAGGGGTCACGTGAAGCAACTGCACCCTGGGGCTCTCCACAGCTTTCCTACAGTGCCCTCTGACGGGGTCTCATCTGTCATTTTCACTGTTCTTACAGTGCGGCCAATAATGTTTCTACTTTACCTGAAAGCATGTTGAGATCCTTTGCTGGAAGGTGTGATACTCAGTCAAGTAGCTACCCCAGCAGCCACCGTCGTAGCTGGTCAAGCTGTGCAAACAGCTTGTCTGCAGCATGAGATGCTCTGCGTAGAACAAATAACTTCTTTTTTTTTTTTTTTTTTTTGGTTTTAATTACCGAGCAGTAGTTATAATCCTATCCCACAAAAGGGAGCTGTTAACCCATGAGGCTGTAGGAGTGAGGAGTTAGAGGCTCCTTTTTTCAGAGGAAGAGCCTCTTTCCCATGGGCAGGTGGCAGGTGTTCCTGCCACATGCAACTGAGGCCACTGAGGTGATCTGAGAGACAAGGTGGGAGCAAAATCCCCACTCCCTGGTCCCCCTCTGGCTCTATTGTGTCTCCACTGCGTGACTGGACTCAAATGATGGGATGCAGGACCCAGATCTACTTGTGCACCGCGTGACCTGTGCCAGCGAGTCGCCTGCGTGTGCGGGGCAGCCTCCCAGAGCGCAGCCGGCCCCAGGCACAGGGGTTTGCAAGGAGCAGTGAGCCCTGCGGCCTCTGCACCCCACACTCTTCCTTTATAAACTGTAGAAATGCTGTGCTACAAAAGGAGGAGGAAAAAGAGAAAAAGAAGCCTTTTTTTCCCCTCTTCCTCTGCTCAGTGTGCAGCTCCTTGCTAAATGAAACATTGATGATTGCCTTTGCCCTCGCTTCCTGCTGTGCCTCACCCTGGATTAGACCTGAAAAGCAGCCTCACCAAGCTGGAAGTTCAATTTATCAGCGCGGTCAGGATTGATTTGTTACACTACCTGCTCTGGGGAAACGATGTCTCCATCGCGCTGCCCTCCAGTCCAATCTGGGAGATCCACGTTTTGCCCAGATGATCCGTGCAGGAACAGAAGGGGCCGTTCCACTGGAGAAGGAAGAAAAGGCTACAAGGTCCTGTCTAAAATGCAGCCTGGTGCTGCTGGAGCGTAGCTGCTGGAGCGTGCTGCTACCTGCAGAGCACCTGCTTGGCATGAGGTGGCTGCAGCTCCCGGGGAGAAGCGGCTCTGCTTTGCTGGGTTTCTGTTCTACTTTCTGGTTGAAAAGTGCCATAGAAAATGACTCTGGGGAGAATTACACTTCCTCTTCATCACAGGGAGCATCATAGCTGGAGTCAGCTGGGGCCTTGGAGCCCAAATTCATGGTAAGCATCAACTCAAAAACAGAGCTGTTATTTGTACAAATTCTCCGCTGCTCTGTGAGACAGTGGAAAGAAACACTTGGGTGCTGCTGCTGAGGGGAAGTTTTATTCTAGGAAAACTTGCAGCTGTCACCAAACACAGAGACTCAAAAAAAGCATGCAATTAAAACCCCCTTTTTTTCTACTGAAGCTCATTCTGATGAAAATTTACTCTAACAATATACAAATATGGGCATTTCATTCTCATACTCATAGGGCCTAAAGTGTCTTATTTTAAAAGGATCCTATCTTTTTCTACAGGCCGGGTATGCATCTCACATCAACAACAGGGTTAAG
This sequence comes from Rhynchotus rufescens, assembly GCA_032273925.1. Classification (NCBI taxonomy): domain Eukaryota; kingdom Metazoa; phylum Chordata; class Aves; order Tinamiformes; family Tinamidae; genus Rhynchotus; species Rhynchotus rufescens. Next base: position 45,005 of record JAVCKT010016934.1, read on the forward strand.
AGATGGGCACCCTGCAGGACGAGGTGCGAGATCCTCACATTCCTGCCACTGTGACTGCGAGAACGATGCCTGTAGCCGATGCGCCTTAAATGAGACAAATCGAAAGAGGCAGTTGCTCTGAAGCAGGTTTTTTTTAAAATTTCCCCTCCAGCTAAAAGCTGGATTTCTTTCTTTCTCCTGAACCTGCTGCAGCCAGACATAAACCACCTGCTGCTGGAGGAAGCCCCGCGTTGCCGCCGAGTCGAAGCCCAGCCGTGAGGAACTGGCGCTTCCCGTTTGGCTTCGGCTCTGCTGGCGGCCCCGCTCCCGCCGTCGCCCTGCACCGCGGCGGCCTCTTCTCGCTCACCCGTGTCTCACATCGTGTAGGAGCTGATCTGCATTGGAATGGGTGTCCCAGCTGCAGGATCTGGTGCTCGTCCTCAGGAATGGCTGGGAACCGCGGGTCTTGGCCTCCCAAAGGTCAGGAGGCAAGTTCAGACATCAGGAACAGCCCTACGCGTCTTAGAAACAACTTGGTTTGAACTGCTCAGCACAAGGACTTCTGGACAGTTGAGGTGGGTGTTACTGAGAAGTTAATCAGACTGCTGTCCTGCTCCCTGTGCAGGGCAGGATGTGAGCGCAACGCTCCGGCACATCACACCCTCCCTCATCCGGATCCCTCTTTGCCAAATTGCACAAGTTTCCAGCAATTTTAATTGCTGAATTGTGCAGGCTGTAGTTGCATAGAGTGCAAAAAGAAACGGGAAACGCTATCAAGATAAGGCACAGTTAAGCCCATAAGGAATCTGGGGACTGAATTAACATAGAAAGCAGTTTATATCCTGCAAGAATAAATTGCTGAGTTCGGCAGAAGGGACCCTTATTTCTTCCTCTTCCTTTTATTTTCTTCCTCATCCTTCCTCATCAAGTTTTTTAATGGTGCACAAGCTACTTGGGCTACAAAACCACAGGAGAAATGCAGCGGACAGGCCATGTGGGGGTGCCATTCCTCAACGCTACCTTCTACCTTACGTTAAAGGGTGGCAATGGATTTGGAGGATATCAAAGAATTCCTGTTCACTCCAACCACCTGTGAGCTGAAGGACCCCATGGCTCTCATAGCACCTTGCTGGCCGCTGCAAAAACCCAAACTGCAGGTTTGTCTCGAGGGATGCAGCAGTAAATCAAGGCCCTGCACTGCAAGGCAGCCCTGTTGCCTTTCTCTGTTATTTGCTGCTCTTTAAGGCAGCTGGAAGCACGAGCTCCTCGCTGGCCTGTGCTGGTGTTTAGGAAAATTAGGCTCAGCTGAAGAGGTTTCCCATGGACTAGAAGCAAAGCTCCCATTAAGCCCCCTAAGAGGTTGAAGGGCTTCTGCCTCTCTGGGTTGCTCCCTCCTGGAGCTGGGCTTTGCAGGTAACCCTAAACCTGCAAACACCTTCCCTGCTCCTCCTGCAGCTCATTCCCATTTGCTGAAATGGAAAGATTAAACGCTCCTGCTTTCCTAGAGGTGTTTCAGTGGCAGCCAAAGCCAGGCACGGGGGAAAGCTTTGCCCTTTCCCAGGCTGAGGGCTCCGGCAGACCAGGCTGCAGCAGAGCATCGGGCTAGACACATAAATAAGGCTAAAACTGGGTAAGGGCAGGCTGAGCATGCTAAAGGCGCAAGACACTGGCTAAGTGATTACTTTGACGTATAGTTCAGTTCTAGGTCTTTAGACAAAGCTTAATCTTTCTTTTATAAACAAATAACACATTCATTTACATGACTAATCCACATTTCTTATGCAAATCATTTCCCCACTGCTGTTTCTACTGAGAATAATATTGAGCATAATTACCACATTTATTTAGTGAATATCTTTACACAGGGTAGCGCTCTGTCCGCGGATGCTCCTCGCCAGAGAGGCCCGAAGAGCAAAGGGAGAGCTGGAGCTGGAGCTGTCACTCACGAGGGCTCCCTGCTCCCTTTGCTCCGCTCAAATGCCACGATGGGAGCAGAGGGCTGTGGGCACCCTGCCCCGTGCCGAGGAGACGAGGCTTGCAAACGAGGCTATCTTAATTTTGTTTTTTGTTTTTTTTTATTGTGTGTGTTTAAGTTGGTAATTGCCATGGAGTTTGCAAGTCTTCCAGGTTTTACGGCTCTTAATGACGTCCTCATGCATCTGCAGCACCTGCTGGTGGCTCGTCGCTGCGAGGGCCTCGGCGGCCGAGACGTCGCTCCGACGGGCGCCCGCGCGCGGCTCCCGCGGGGAGGGTCGCCCCGTCTGTCGGAACTGAGACCTGTCGCGTGCCCCACGCTGCTCCTGCCGGGCTCCTCCCTGGCTCACAGCTGAAACGCTGCTTCTGGGGGACTAACTGTGGTGTCCTGATGGAAACCATCTCCACTGTACACCTTGTCACCTGCTCTGGTTGCATCTCCTGCTCGCTCTGGTTCCACGGGAGCCTCCGGGAGCAGCAAGTGCTGACAGTTTTGAACATGCTATTGAGGTGTTATGTGGGGAAGTAAAATATTGAGCTGTTAGGCTCCTAACTTGTTCTTGCTCAATAGCAGCAAAACAAATGTGTGCAATTAAACATAACTTTGTTTTCTAAACAGCAGTCTTGATTTTTTTTTTCCCTGATGGTGGAAAATCAAGCTGCTGTCTGCTTTTTTTTCCGAACCAATAACAATGATTTTGTGATAGCAAATGAGATGTTAATTCTCCTGAACGTGTCAAGGGCAGATCTGTAGCACCGTGTCTGCTTTCCTGTTGAGGAACGTTGTGACTTTTCTATAAAGAACAAGCCCAGACCTTCAGGTTATGTTTTCTGAACAGAGTAGCTGCTTGCTTTTAACTATGCCTTTGGTTTTTTCAAGTAGATACGGAGATAGTTGTTAGCAGTTTGGAGCACGTGCCTTGAAACGAGGAGACGGCCTCGTTGAATATAAATCGCTCTATACTTTCAGCTTGCTTCTGTGTGGTAGAAATGCCTGTTTCTAGCCACTCTGGCTAAATAATGTGATTGAAATCCGAAGGAGTCAGAAGGCTTGTGGCTCATTGTGTTTCGGATCCCCCTGGGAGAAGGGAGGGATGAACAGTCAGGAATTCTTCTATGTGATTTTTTTCTGGGAGGAAGATGAGGGTAAAACCTGGCATCCAACTGTGAAAACACTCCTTCCCACAAAAAGCCTGGTGCAACATTGCATATTGCCAGCTGTGTTAATGGATGCCTGGATTCTGCTTGGCTTTGGGCCACACGTATATACTACAGGAATAGATATTTGGCTCCAAAGTCTGCTTAACACCTGCACGCCAAAGGACAGAGGCATTAAAGGTGATTTAGGGGCAATATGTTATTTTGGCAGAAGTTCTCTAACTGGGCACCCGTCTTGCTCTTTATTCCAGTGTCAATGTGACCCGTTCAATGGCAACCGTGGCCCTGGTTGTGAAGATGTGGTAGACAAGACCCAACCTGCTTCACACCTGCACAAACAACATTACTTCACCGTGGCAAAGTCCCTGCACTTACCCCGTAGGAAGGGAGCTCAGCGTGACCTCCTCAAAGCCACCCAGACCTGGAGTCTGACTGGTAGGAGCTGCAGACGAAGGCCTGGACGTGCTCGTGCCCATCCAGCCAGGGAGCAGCCTCCTGTGTTCCTGCCACTGGCTTGATGAGAACTTCAATTAGCAAATGCTATTAAGGCAGTTATCCTTTTTATTTATTTATTTATTTATTTATTTACACATAGCATTTCCTGGCAGCTTAAACCTTTAATTAACTGGAGATGCCATCATGGAAGGTTGGCTAGAGGAGAACGTTTGCAGTTTAATTAAAAAAGAAAAATAAAAAGGTCCTTTACAGTTAGAGGGAGAAGATCTGCTTGCAAAGCCAATAGCAGCTGCACAAAACCCGCAGGAATTCCTCCATTCCCTGTGCTGCCTGTGGCAGTGGGGAGATGGGGCTGAAGAGATGGGGTCACTCTTGCAGAGCAGGTGACGACTTCCAAATCGGAGTCTATAACCTCCAGTTTAGGCTGCGGATGAAGGACAAGCCATGGAGCAGTTAGTGAGGAGAAGACAGCCAGATTTTAAGGGGTTTTTAAGAGTTATTTTTGAGTTCAAAATTCTCTTGGCAGGAGCTCAGCGCCCTGTCCAGCACTCCTGATCTCCTTTGGGGACACGAGGGTGCCGTACCAGGTGTGAGCACTTGCCTTCCTGAAGGAACGGAAGATGAGTCCTAGGAGCAAAGGAGGAGGCTCCTGTCGCAGCACAGAAGCAAATGGCTGAACTCACCTGCTGCAAAAACAAGGGGCAACCTTCAAAGATCTTGCATGTCTTAATGAGACTGGGACCTCCACAGAAGCTCTTTCCATTACTACTGTTTTTCCTGTCCCTGGCTCTGCTGCTGCTCTCAAACAAGTTTTGCTCGGAAGTGGGTGTAATGCTCCTGACCTCACTTAGGAAGACTCCAGGACTGACAGATGAAAAATGAAAAACAAAATCGGGGAAAGCTATGGATATCAATAATACAGCAGACCAATCCATATCGCTGGTTTTTAAATGGCAGAGTCTTTATGTAAGAGCAGCTGAAAGTCAGTGGCTTTAAGTAATTCCTACGGACTTGTCCTCCTGCCTCATTCCTGTTTGTGCAGCTAGTGCTACCAGGGGCTCGGTGTTTTATCCATCCTCATGCCTGCGGGGCAGTGGTCGGGAGGAACGCGCTGCCTTTGGATGCATGGCTTGGAATCAGGTGCCTCCAATGTCCAGGGCGGTCGTGGAGTGCTACGGTGCCGGGCCCTGCGCATCCGCCTCGTGCCAGCGCCGGGCAAGGGGGACACGGCCCCGGCAGCGCTCTCCTCGGCGCAGCCCTGTCAGGAGCGCTTTCCCTCGCCAGAGGGAGATGTTTCTCAATGTAATAAGATCGCGTTATCACATTGCATTTTTGTCAGGTTCGTCCTATTTATTACCTATCCTGCAATCTAATTTGTAACGCATTTCCTTTAGATTTTCTATACCCTCTTCCCTTTATTTGGAGGATATGTATTGGAATAATTGCCAATAATGGCCTGAGCTAGGAAAAGGACAAGTTTTAGTCCACCTTGCAGTGACTGCATCCGGGCACTTTTATCCAAAGGCACTTTCTTGGCTCCTTTGCTTCCTTGGCTCCATGGAGCCAAGGGTTGCTAGGACAGGCTCAGCACCCTCCGCGCCCGTGTTGGTGGCAGCACCGTGTCACAGCGCCAAGGTCGCCTCGTTCCCGCTGGGAACGCACCGGCGGCTGCTTTGTACTCGATGCGAGATGGTCTTTGGAGGCGCAAGGCGATTCCCGTCCCAGAGTGAAGTAACCAGGAGCCGGGACAAGCACTAGAGCAGCAGGAAAGTGTGAAACGGCCTGAAGAGCCACCCCGGGAGCACCGCAGCTGCTGCACAGGCGAGCGCTCGGGACAAGGGGTGAAGCAGCAGCCTGGCGGGACCTGCTTCCACCCGCACATGGTCTGCAAAGTCCCCGGCCAACAACAGGGCCGGAGCACAGCTCGGATGAGGACATTTGCAGCGCCCCTGGCAAGGGTGGCGTTCCGAGGCTCGCTCCAACCTCCTGTGCCCACAGCCGGGAATCCCTCTGCCTCCCTGCTCTGCTGCCGGGGCCTTCGTGCGTCGCAGCACCAGGCGCTGCTGCTGCCGCTGTCGCTGCTTTTAACACAGTTCGACCCGAGCCTGCTGCCGGACCCGGGTTTCATCAGGCTCTTGCAGGCGTTTCAAAGTCGCTTTGCCCTGAAACAAAGAAAGGAATACGCGCCTTTCTGTGGATGCTAATGAAATTCTTATCTGGGCATCTTTCTGGGGATGCTGGGGCCTGAGAGGCGTGGATTGCACTAGGGAAAAAGGACTTGTGGAGCCCAGCAAATAAATCAGAGGAGGGCAGGGGATGAAGATGGCAAATGATAAATTAACAAGTGACACAAAACCACTGCAGGAAATAATAAAACCAGGAGGAGCGCGTGGGAAAGGCGGCAGGGAGATCATTTACAGCGCGTGCATTGGATCTCCCAGCTCTTGACATCTTATCACCCATTCATCCCATATGTTACTTTATGCACGGGTTCCTGTTTTTATGGGGTTTTGTGCTATGGCTTTTGTGCTAACATGAATGACTCACATCTGCTCCCATACGTAATTTATTCTCTGGTGGCGCCTGCAAGCGCGAGCTCAGCCCGTGGTGGGACTGGCAGCGCACAGGCAGGTGAGCAGGGCCAGCCTGGGGATGCAAACTGCTTGCTGGAGCCCTGCTCTGCTTCCTAGCCTGCTTTGCTTTCCTTTTTCCCCCGGGAATGTCCCTAATTCCCCTGTCCTGCTGCTCTTTGGGCCTTCCTGGCCTGTGGTACCCAGGGAGCTGCACCGGGGCGCTCCTGTTGGGACCGTCGCGGCCAGACCAGCACCCAAGTGGTGCCTGGCGCTGCGGGCGCCCCGGCACAGCCGTGGTGATGATTATGATTTTATTTTTTAAGTGCTCTTGACAGCTCTGGAGACGCACGTCTCCTCTTCCAAATCCAGTAATTAAATTCCACCTACCTGAATTCCCCCTGCTGTTGCAATTGGATAAATTAATCTTCCCGTCATGTCGGAGCCTCCCGGGCGCGCTGTTAAACAGCGGCCCCCCCGGCCCGGGGGCGGCTCGGGGCCACGGGCGAACTTCGCCGCGGCCGGGGCCGGGGCCGGGGCCGCCCGATCCGGGACCGGGACCGGGACCGGTACCGGTACCGGCTGGGGGGGCCGCGCACGGCTCCCTCCCGCCCCCACGCCCGTCCAGCAGCTCCGGCCCCCCCCATCCTCCTCCTCCTCCTCCTCCCGCCGCCCTCGGCGCTGCCTCCTCCTCCTCCTCCTGCCGCCGCTGCCGCCGCCTCCTGCGGAGCATGCACAGCCCGGGACTCGCATCGCCGCCTCCTGCGGCTCGGCGGGCGGCGCAGCC
>JAVCKT010016938.1:0-11874 GCA_032273925.1 Rhynchotus rufescens
TTTTTCCCCAAAAAATGTTTCATAGTTTAGGCAAGAAGAATTATTAAAGGCAGCTTAGTCTGCTTGTGTTATGTGGCTTTAGGTTTTGGTGCAAAGAGAACTAAGAGGAAAAAGAAAGGTATTTTTCTTAAAATATAACATGAAATCTCAACTATTGCTTAGGGAAATTGGAGTAAATTAATTGAGTGAAATACAAACATGGAATTGCCTGCTGTTTGGAGTGTTATGTCAAAAGGATAAATGCCCTGGTCTAATCAGTGGTTATGTTGCAATGAAAAATGGTCATTAACATCTCTAAGGTAGCACTAGTACTGATGATAAATGTATCACTTCTTTAGCCATTTCCATGTTTAAAGTCCTTCCAGTCATTAAGAAATAGATTAAGCCTTGAGGCTCTTTTGCAAGTGTGGGAAGCACATAGCTACACTGAGCTAAGTGGAGCAGGAATAAGGATCATGGCACGATCTACTTTGCAATCAAAGTAGTGATGTCTCACAGTGACTTGATCATAGCCCATGGCAGAATGTCCACAGCAGCAGGGAGGGCAATGAAGGCTCACTCTGCTTCCCAAGAAAGTTGAGCCATTTCCCTTGGACTCCATGCTCCTGTGGTTTATCCATGCAGAGCCAGCTAGCCTAGAGTTAGCTTGAGTCAAGAGAGCATAATCCAGCTCATTCATGTTGATCATCCCTCATCTTTTCTCCCATGACTCCTCAGAAGAGGAGCACTGGGCAACTGGGCATCCAGCAGGCTTAAGTAGTGCTATGTAAAGTGAATCAGAAGAAGACACAGCATTCAGGTCCCTACTGTCTTTAATGGGTAGAGGCCATATTTCAAACATCTTCAGAATATTCTGGGAAAGCTCTCCCTTATTCCCTGCATAAGAATAACCCTTCACTTAGACCACTATGAAGAAGGGAGGACCAGTTTAATTCCTGTGTTACATCTACACCTAGAGACAGTGACTGGACATCAGGGATGAAGGCTGTCAACTTTATTCTCACTGGTGTGCTTTGACTCAAGTTGGACCTGCTGGGTGGAAGAGGAATTGTCTTGTGTTTTTTTTTCTCCATAGCAATGGTGCTCACACACACACACACAAAAAAAGAAAAGCTGAAGAGCAGGGCTGGGCCAGAAAAAGATGTATTAGGAATCCAAGGAAGGAATACAGATGAAGGAACTCTCTAGGAGAGCATAGCTCTGATGTCCAGATCCAGGTTCCCAGTGACAAAGAAGATGATGAATGGACCCAGAATGGAGCTAAAGCCTGGCAACCCAAGCTGCTAGGAGTTTCTGTATTGAAGAAATTAGGTGAGGCCTATATGTGCAAGGATACAATAAGCAGAAAGGGGAAGATTTGATTCCTAGTTGTTTAATTTCAATCAGTTACAGCCTTCAAAATTTCTGAAAAAGAGGAACTTAAAAGTTCCAGGTCTAGTTTTGGACTTAAGAGAATCTTTAGTAAGAAACTGAAAACTCTTTTTGGTATTCGCAGTGGATTCTCGTCACAGAAAAGATGCAACACTTCACCTCAAAGTCCAGTCAGATTAGGGATCCCAATAAATATAGAAAGGCTTAGAATATCTTTATAAAAATCTTTAGACTGGAAACTTTGCTTAATAAAAGCTCTTCCAGAATGCAAAATTCCTTGTTCTACTACCCTGCTTTATCCTCTGTGAAGGTTCTGATATCCTGATAGGGGTATCCTCTATCATGGTTCTGATACTACCAAGTCACTGCTACTGAAGTGGTATCAGATTTTCTTTATATGCTATTATATGTACAGAAATTCCCTGGGCAGTTTCACACTACTATGAGAAGTGTTTCCATCATGTCTCATTTGCTTTCTCCACCTACATCCCAATTGTGAAAAAAAACGTTAGCAAATTTGAGACTGATTTAGACTCCAAGAAAGATATCAAGTGTTAACCAGTGAGATACAGGTTAAAAACGAGTAATGTACTGGGGAAAGGTATCTATAAAATAAACCAGGTAAGAATTTTGTACAAATTCTTAGAGAAATCATTGAGTTCTTACAAAATTTATGTGGAATTATATGCGTTACCAAAAAGACAATAAGATCTGTAATTGTTATTGCTTGCTATGGACTCTACATATCCCAGGAAGGACATAAGGGCAATGAGATAAAGGAGGAGTAAGAAGTTATACTAGTGGCTTAAACTGTTATAAAGCAAGAAATACACTAACTTGCCTGATGGTTATGGGTATCCTGATTTTTTTTTTAATATTTAATAACCAAAAACAATTCAGCAAATTTACTGACTGCTAGTGCACGATAGCCCTTTTATTTATGCAGGAGGAAGAAATACACCTTATTGTTTATATGATTACTTTTCTGTGGTTACAGGTATATACTGTTAACACAGTTCTGATTGAACTAGTTTAACAGCAAGATACTCTTTGATAGGAAGCTTAGGTATGAGCTCTGTCTGTTCCATTTATGAAACAAATGTAAGTTGAGGGAGAAAAGTATTTACAGGTAAGAGAAACAGTCATTAAGCAGAGGCCAGTACTGCCTAAAAGCATGATGACTAAATGTGACCACATCTGATTTTACATTATAGAACTTATTTTACTTCAGAGTTACCTCTGACTTGCAGTAGCCACTGTGCTGAACTGAAGATGACAGGCAGCAAATGAAAACGTGGCAAAAAAGCAGTGTGAGATGTGAGATGTGTGCTGTCTGTTTGCTCAGCAGCACTGCAGGGAGCAGCTCAGGATGCTGATGTAGAAGGTCATGGTAAGCAGTTGCAAAATGTTAATGACTGTAAGAAAGCATAATTTCAGACTGAAAGGTTAGAGTTGGAGAGGGCAATGGAAAAGGCTTCTGAAATAGCTTTATGAAACTCCAGTTTAAATCTGAGTTTGTTTTGTTTTCTTTTCTAAGTGGGCAGGAGGATGGGAGAAAATTATAGTAACGTAAGATCACATAGAATAAATAATTATCTGCTATAAAAACCCCATCAATTCTCCCATTATTTTTTCATGATTGCCTTTAGACTGTGATTTAACAGTAAGGCTACCAGGTCAAACCAGGCACCAGGCACCAGGCAAACAAGAAGAGAAGGGAGGGATGTATCCCACATTTTCCCATGAGATATTGTCCCTACCTATAAACCAGAGCACACAGTGATTTGAATCATTTGTCCTTAACCATTCCTAGGCATCTAGGTGCATTCTCTGTTCTTTGCTGAGCACACCTGGAGTGGCTTTGGCACTCTGAACACAAACAAGAAGGCTGCTGGAGGCAGATACCCAAAGGGCAAGATGCCAATGGAGCAGAGCAAATAAAATAGGGTTTTCTACTTTTAATTCTGCACAATACTTAAATCTATACCAGTTTAGAAGGCAAGAAAAAATTGAATCTGCTTTATTGAACAATTTTTGTGTTTGTGCTGCCTGTGCTTGCCAACTGAGGTAAGAACCTAAGGAAATATGAAACAAATGTAGCACTTTTGAAGTATTACAACATACCTTGGCATTGTAAATACCATAATCAGAAGAAGATGCATCATAAATGGCAAAATGTTGACTTTTTGAAAGACTTTTTTGACCTCCAGATGTAATTCAAAACTTCATTAATATTTCAGATCTGACCTATGTAATGTGACTGATTAAATTTTGGGCTTTTTTTTTCCTTTTGCATTTTATTTTAATGAGCTCCAATCCTTTCTGCCTAGATTTTACTTGTGGTTGTAAAATCTGAATGGATAATAAAGTATATATTCTGGACAATCCTCATCACCCCAGGCCCATGTTCAGGCCTTTTTTATATTAGACAGTAACTTAAGACTGGGATCATTTTTCAGTAGTTTGCTCACTCAGGAAATTGTTTGAAAGCAAAGTAAGTTTTATAACCCCCATACTCACCATTCCCCACCTTCTAAGTTCTTACATTTTAGTCTAGAGCTTTTTGCCTTGCCTTCAGAACTTGAGTCTTGAAAGGATTCATGATAGTCATGACTTGGATCTTTCAGTGTTTTTTTCAAGAATATCTTTCTTTAGCTGTAGGTTAACACTGGGTTTCTAACAGTTTGGCGTACTGAATGAGGTATTGTCTTCATATCTTCTGTTGCAGCAGGAATGTCTCATTTAGCTTTCGCAATTCTAACTTATTAAAATTAAATTCTAATTTAACATCATAATTTTTCTTAGGGGGAAAATTGCTTTTCTTCCTCTCTCTTCTAAAGGTTACTTTCCTTTTTCTTCTGAAGGACTACTAGTAAAATAAAAGGATTATTTCAAGCATAATTATTCCTTTCTGCTGGCCTTCACAAAACTGTCCCAATTGATACCACCTCAGAACTGATCTCCCATAAGTCAAGTAAATAAATGTATTTATTCAGAGGAGATTAGAGTGATAATGGAGAAGTGGGCCCCATGGCTGTATTCTCTGACGTTTTTCTTTATTTTTCATCTAAGTGCACATTAAATGAAGTCCATCTTAGGGGAAAAAAATGAGTCTGTGTTGCATTGGAGTTGAAGTGTTTTGTTTAAATTTTGAAGCTATGTGTGAGTGCATGCACATTTTGCTATGCACGTTAAACTTGAAAAGTTTGGGGGTTATTTTTAGTTACTGTTTGCCTTTCTGGAACCACTGGTTTGTGAACAACCTACTTTCTCAAATTAGTCAGTGTGCTTGTTGTCTCGTTTTGCATTTAATGCACATTCTCTTTAGAGTTACTGCGCTGCACTTTTTGCTTCTACTGTATATATAATTATAAATAAATAGAAGTAAGTCTTATTCTCATCGAATTGCTGCCTGCAAGCAGCAGTTTGAGGTAAGGCACCATAGAAAGCTAATATTTAGAATTTAAGGTTCCTATGTCCAACTTAGATTTTTAAGGGAAAAAATACCTCATCATACCTCTCCAACAGGCTGAAAGATATGTATCCTTGTTGTCTTTATTTGTTTTTTAAATTTGCTCTGTAGGTGTGGGGCTCCTTTATTTGTTTGCTTTTTTTTTCCCCTCTCTCCAAAATGTTATGTTCTGAATTCGTAGAGTTAAATGAGCTTATGTTTTGAGGATAACCATTAGAGTTTAAGGGGAATTAGGGTTTCATGGAAAACAAGGATTTAGCATTTAACTGGCAAAGTTACAAAGTGTTGTTTTCGTTTTGTACAATGTCATTCACATTGTAGTTAATTCAACAGGCCCCTTTAAAAATAGCAGAAGTGTTTAGTTACGTTATTGAAAAATGGTTCGAAGTCTTAACTACTTGCAAAATGCTGTGTACAAGATTCAGAAAAAAACGTGATACTTCAATGAACTCCTGGTTATTTTGTTGAATGTTTTAATAGTTGTGATTTTGAAGAAACACCAATTTTAAATAACGTTTCTGACTGTTTTTACCCACTAAAACTGACATCTATTACTTGACGTGTTCATGCACTTACCAAAAAAGTCTACCCGGTAAAATTGGGACATTTGGAAGCGTGATGTCAGTCATCTGTCATCTTCATAAGAGCACAACTGTTCTTTTTTCAGTGCAATTTGGAGGCAGGCATTGCAGAATACAGAAAAATATTTGAAGCCACAAATGCACAGGAACTCGACAAAGCCTGAGTACCAAGTGTCTGGTGCTTTTAGTTGATTTGGGTGCTGAATAATGGAGTGGTTTATAGTGCATTAATTATCCATAGAAAGAGGATTTCTGTTTTGTTTTCCTTGTAATTTTCTGTCTAAACATTTTAATATGTGTTTTGTTCAACAGGCCAGACAAATGGCAGCCGTCCTTCTACGACGTCTTTTGTCTTCGGCTTTTGAAGAAGTTTATCCAGCTCTTTCACCTGATGATCAGACCTCTATCAAAACTGGGCTGCTGTTGATTATTCAGTTGGAAACACAGTCCAGTATGAGGAAAAAAATCTGTGACATTGTTGCTGAACTGGCAAGGAACTTAATAGGTACTTTATGTATGCTGATATTGTGGCACAAAGCCTATGTATTGGTAATAGTTGTATTTTTATCCTTTGCTCTCTAGTCTTGTGTAGACTTTTTCTATACATATGACCTATTAACTGTTCTCAGCCATCAGGTGTAAAATGAAATTTGGTCTTTGTTACATTATCCTTCATGAGATAAGATTCTTAAACACTGCTTTTTAAAATGTTTGATTTCAGGTGAGATGATGTGAAGTTTTTAGAAATCCGATTCCATTTAATTTCCAGTAAATGTTATGCCAAATGTTAGTTCTTCAGTTACTGCTTTGAACACTTATGTGACTGAAAACAGTGATTTTAAATTCATGATTTGTTTGTCAGTACCCTTCCGTTTGCATGTCAAGTGTGTTTTATACTGTGCCTGGAAACATCTTCAGATTCACTGCTTGGAAATTTAAGAAATAGGCGTCCTGACTGCCATGTATAATTCAGATCTAACTACCTTGAAGTTTATCCTAAAACTTATTAACTTATCCTAAAAACTTCGTTCTATGTAATCTAGATGAAGATGGCAACAACCAGTGGCCAGAAGTTCTGAAGTTCTTATTTGACTCTGTCAGTTCTCAGAATGTGGGACTGCGTGAAGCTGCTCTACATATTTTCTGGTAAGCTTTGCCATGTTTCTACAGGTTGGCAAATGTAAGAAACTTTGTCACAGCTTACTTAAGTCATCACATATTTCATCTGATTGTTTATGTTGTGGTTTACTTGATCACACGTACATGATTCCTCTCTGTAGCTAAAGCAATAGAGTGCATACCTAAGGTTAGAATAATGTGAATTTGTATTCATGTCTTGATCTTTTCTTATCCTTAGGAATTTTCCTGGGATTTTTGGGAATCAGCAGCAACATTATTTGGAGGTCATTAAACGAATGTTGGTTCAGTGTATGCAAGATCAAGAGCATCCATCAGTAAGACATTTTTTTCCCTCCTTCCTCTTGAGGAGACAACCAGTACAGTAGTCTTAAACAAAGACTGGAGCATAAATACTAACCAAAGACTTGTGTCTTGCCTCAAACCTGGAACTGAGGGAGTTAGGACTCTACCTTCTGCAGAATAAAAGGGCCAAAACTTTCTGTGGTCCCAAGGCTAAGCAATACAGGCTCACATCTGCTCTGCTTAGGTGCCTCTTCCCAAGTAGTTTTGCCAGGAGAAATCTAGCAGCAGTGGCCCAAAGCAGAGGCAAAGGGGTTAGCCAGCAGTGTGGGAGGTCAGGAGCTCCATGCTTAAGCTTGCTTTCTACTCCTTTCATTTAACACTATAGATATGTTCTGTATGTCCCCAAAATCTGGGTGCATCAACTACTGTATATGCTTACTTGGCTGTACGGACATGTAGCAGGTCTCACTTTTCTGAAAGGCTTCAGGATCCTTGGTTCCTGTAGAGAATTGTGCTTTGAAAGTGTCTGGTTCTGGAAAACGCTGAGCAGGAGTAGGAAACCTCCTCTGGTGGTGTATGGGTTCAGTTTGCTGCTTCTCCAGTGACTGCCTTTTTTGGCAGTGAAAGTCACCTAGGTAACATTTTGGGAAGTATCACAGAGTCGTACCTTGAAAGAAGCACATTTTTAAGTGCTTAGATCCCACTTTCTGAGCAGTGAGACTTTGCCACTTGAATGCACATTTGAAATTGAAATAAGAAACTAGGGACCCAGTAACTTTTCCTTCTTAAAAGTAGGTAATGCTTGCCACTTTACTGGAATAATGTGGTGACTTTAGGGGGTATCATAGAAGATATTGATACAAAGGGTCTTCATTACCCCTTTATCTTAGACTTTCACATTTTGCTTCAAACTATGTTAACAACAATTATTATATCTATGCAAAAGGAAGAAGATAATTCAGAATATAGTCTCACAATGAGCCAAGAAAGACAAATGCATGTTTCACTGCCATTTCTGTTTGCCTGATTTTTCCCTTTTGCCTTTCTTCTAGATCAAGACACTGTCAGCTAGAGCTGCAGCTGCATTTGTGCTTGCTAATGAGCACAATCTTCCCCTCCTTAAACATTTTGCAGACTTGCTACCTGGAATCTTACAGGTAAGAAACCAAAGAGGTAACCTTAATGGACCATTATCATCTGCCTTGGCTGTGACTGAGCATACATTTCTGGTCTGTACACGTGAATTTCTGCCAAGACGTGGGTTAACTATATATTGGTTTGCCTAACATCACCACCAAAAAGATGTGATGGAAACAATAATAAGGAGTTTTGTGAACAAAAGCTAATAATGCATTGATAATTGACAGCATTTGGAGGAAAATATTTCACTGCTGATAAATTTATGCAGTGTTACCTGGTACATTAGTTAGAATTCTTTGTAAGGTATTAAACTCAAAATCACACAGCTGTTTTAATTTAATGACTTACTAGCAAGTTGGGCAAAAATTGGAGTTTAGTGGTAGATTGTGAATTTTCTTGGGGAAGCCTGTTTTAAACCAAATCGGAGGCAGACATTACTTGAGTTGTAAGGACTGCTCTGTCACAGTGCAGGTTCTTGTCTGCAGGAAGAAGAAGCAGAAATAGTTTGCCAAAGTACCTGTGAAAATAGACATAGTGAATTTTTTGGCAATTTGGAATTGGGTAATATCCTTTAGGTTAAAGACAAACTTACTGCTTCAGCACAGCTGGTTCTTGCTGCTGGTGGAAGCTGTAAATGTTGCCTGTGTGTGCTGAGCTGCAAGCTGAGGAAAGCCTGTGCCAAGTTTACTGGCTTCTGCAGTTGATGGAAATCTGCTCAATCTTGCTGAGTTGAACTGAGAGGAATTTGTTACTATAATGAACTAGGTTTAAAAATGTGCACTAGTTTGCATAGGATATGGATCTTGATACTTTATTTGATCTTTAGTGGGTTTTGTCTGTGACTTTGGCAATGCAAATGGTATTGTTCACAAAATGGTAACTTGTTGAGAGGACTTTGGCTGCTGAATAGTGTCTGAGTAGGAGTGAGGCAGGATATGGGGTGGGCATGCCATTTGTCTTGATGCTCAGCAATTAAACAGTGTGCTGTTTTTAGACTTCAGACTAACAGCCCACCTTTAAATGTGTGATACAAGTCTCAAAGCTACTATTATAGGCTATAAAAGCGTATGCTAAGCACTGCATTATTACATTTGGCTTATATTTTCAAGCTTTATTTTGCAACTGTAGAGTACAGAATTGTGCTATAAAACCTGTCTCAAAATATTTATTGCAGGAAGGACTAGATTATCTGGCTGTGGTAACACAAGCTGGATATGTAGATCTGAGTTTATAAATAGGAGGTGGGATGTGTTAGAATAGTGAGTGACCTTTGGAGTCAGTTGGATACTTTTTGTTGTTGCTGTAGAAGTTCTATTTGTTGATGTATTGGAGAGCTTAAAATCTTAAAATCAAAGTTCTGACTTAACAATTCAGTCTTTTCAGTTAAACTTCCGTAATGGTCTTGGTTGTAGTTGTACATTCAGAATTCCTGGCAGAATTCTTGCATCCAGGACATGTAACTTGCTGTAAAGGTAAAACTGCTTCAACTGATTTGTTACTGTCCGTGTTCACTGCTACTGAAAACTGCCCCTGCCTCTTGAAGCTCACTGTGCCTTTGGAACCTATTGCTTCAAAAACAAAGACTAAAAATAGCAAGGACTTGCTTTAGCACACTGTCAAGTTCTGGTCGGTATAAAGCACCATTTAAAATAAACTTCCAGTAAATATCACGTTGTGCTTTTTCAGGACTAGAGGAGGAATGATAACAATTAAAGGAGAATATTTTAACAAAGATGCAAGAGAACATCTTGGAACAGTTCTTAGATTAGAAGGTGCTTCTCTGCTAGAGTGGCATTAGGAGAAGTGATGAATTCAAGATTAAAGTCTTAAAACTTCACAGCTTGTAACTGGCACTTCACTTTTAGAATGTTTCTGTGTTAGAATATGAGATACTTTGCTAATAAAATTTCCTTTCAAAACACCAAAGGTGGTTTTTAAAGATTTTTTTTTTTCCTCTTTGGATTTTCCTGTCCTACTTCTAGAAGAATTTTAACATCACTGAGTAACTTTGTGTTGTGATGGTACTAGAATATCAATCTGCAGAGTTAAAAAGTTTTAAATTACATTTCAGAATGTGGCTATGGGTCAGAAAATATCTATAAAATCTTGATTTCTTTCCTGTATCCTGTGAGTGAAAACTGAAAAATCCACTTTAATTCAGTGGGTATCTGGAAAAAAAATGAGGATGATTAAAACTTGATGTTCCTGGTGTTGGTAAGTTTAGGCCATTCAAAGCTGTAATCGTGTAACAGTAAGAAAAGTTAGACTGATTTTTTTTTTTTTTGACAGATTTATTTTGAGTTGTTGTTTATTGAAAGTGCTTTTTGAAGCTGTAGATGTCAAAACATAGTATGTTTTTCAGTGCGTTAGCAGCTCTGGTTTGTGACCCTATTTTTTTAGTGTTGATGTTGTGGGTTAGGTTTACATTAGTATTGGTCAAAATTGGAGACATGCAGCAGAATATAAAACTGATTTCCAGAAAGCTTAATTAATTTCTGGATTCATTGTTTTATCACTTTGTAGTTTCATTCATAGCATTATTTGCATTCGTTGTATTTCATCTTATCCTCATCTTGTGTCTTTTATAGGCTGTGAATGACTCCTGCTACCAAAATGATGACTCTGTCCTAAAGTCCCTTGTAGAAATT
Organism: Rhynchotus rufescens; assembly: GCA_032273925.1. Taxonomy (NCBI): domain Eukaryota; kingdom Metazoa; phylum Chordata; class Aves; order Tinamiformes; family Tinamidae; genus Rhynchotus; species Rhynchotus rufescens. Next base: position 10,635 of record JAVCKT010016938.1, read on the forward strand.
GCCGATTCTGTTCCCAAGTATTTACGACCCCATTTAGAGCCTACACTGCAACTAAGTCTAAAGGTAAACATATGAGCTTAATCACAGCCTTATCTTTTTTTCTTTTTCTCCTTGAAACTTCGGTTGTAACCATTTTGCTCTAATCCTCTGGCTTAGTTATGTGCAGATGCCAGTCTCAGTAACATGCAGCGTCAATTGGCACTTGAAGTAATTGTGACCTTGTCAGAAACTGCTGCTGCTATGCTGAGGAGACACACAAACGTTGTGGCACAAGCCAGTAAGTACTCTGCTCATTCTCTGTCTTTAAATATTTTGCTTTCCTTTACAGCGTTAAACTGATTTTGCTGGTGTCAAGCAGCAAAATTGTGCCCGAGTTTGTATTTGCTGATGCTGGCAGCTCTCGGCAACATCCTCATTTGTGCTCCTTACGGAGAAGACCTTTTCTTGTGACTTTTCACAAATGAATCTGTGCTTATGCAGCCACCAGCAATTTGCATAAAATTACAGTGTAGTCCTCAGTAGGTGTTTCCAAGGAAAATACGAGTTTCGTGCGTTTCTGCTGGTTTTGGAAATTTGGCCTGTAAAGAAGGGCTGGTGAGTTCAGGGCTGAAGGCCTACGTTTCCAGTTTGGTATGTAGGCCAGATACTCTGTGGTGCTGGCAAGTCGGAGGGCTGAAGGAATTCAGCACACGTGTTGAGCCTCAATGTTGAGTTTAAGCTGCGAGTTAAGAAATGAGACTCTTGGGTCAATACTTAGGTTAGTTAGTCTTATTTAAAATGTGGACTGTAGATTTTTGAAGAGGCTTCATTAATCATGCAGTATCCTTTAAAATATTAAAAAGTAGCTTTGTCTTCTGGCCGATCCCAGGAGCAGTACTTTTAAATGGCATATACTCTGCTAATTCTGTGTGTGTTTTATCCCTCTTTAAGGGCAGATCAGGGCACTGACACGGCACTGGGGCCTGCTCTTAGGAAGGATTCCCTTCCCTCTTATCCTCAGCCCTGTTTGTGCTGGTCTAGATATGCGTGTGGATATGTGGGAAGCATAAAGGCAACGTTGTATGTTTGAGGGACTGTGTGGGAATGAAATGCCTTTTGGTTTGCAACCCACCTTAAAATCACTCTTAATGTTAAACAATCACTAAGGTCAAAGAAGCTTGTTTTGCAGAGTTGTTAAAGCAATTATATTTGGAGAAAAATATAAAGGTAGACCAACAGAATAGCTGCTGTATTGTTTTCG
>JAVCKT010016939.1:0-13398 GCA_032273925.1 Rhynchotus rufescens
AGTGACATAGATCCTCCTGTGTGAGGCCTAATATAAAAGTTGGTATTCACTCTCATCTCTCAGAAGCTTTCAAATAAAGTTTAAATTGAACATAATTGTGTCTTCTTATGGTCTTAATACCAAATTATTGAATTAGACTATAGCGTCTGGCTGCTTTTTGCCTATATTGCTATATCTTAAAAAAAATTCACTGCATATCAAGGTTTTCTTCCATTCCAGCTACTGGTTTTATTGCCTAATGCTGGCAATACACATGTATCTTTATATCATCTTGATCTATGCTTTTTATTTGAGTTGCAAAAGACCACAGTCACAATTCAGCCTAAGAAGATAAACTAAAGTAATTCAAGGCAAGTGAATGGCTTTATTCTCTTGTATTCATACTTTCATAACGTACTACTTGTCTGATTCATTTTCAGCTATAATATACATATAATCAACCTTTTCAGACTCCCCACAAGAAAAGCTTTTGTTCACTGTGCAGTAATCAGTATTAAAGGCCTTTAAAATAGTGCAAGTCAATGACACTGGGGCATTGTCCAGATGCATTGTTGTTGATGTAGCGGACTGATACTGCTGTGAAGTACCACTTTCATCTCAAAGTTCTTTCATCTGTGGTGATCACAACATTTTTCACATATTGTTCTTCACAATCATATAAGTTGGTACCCACCTCTGATATTTCGTTCTAAACTTTCTTTTTTTCTTTTTTTTTCCCAAAGATGACCTCAAAATGCTTTGATGATTTTAAAATCATCATATGACCTCAGTCCATGAATGAAGTCTCTACAGACAAACAATATATCTGGGCTATATAGCACTGAACGCTGCATAGCATTTAAACTAGGGAAGAGAAAACCTTATGCAAGAAGATACTAGATTATAAATATGATGAAGTCACTACTGGATTTTAGATCTCAAGTCGGTCAACTCTTTAAAACTGAGTGAAATTCTCAAGTCATTTCTTTTTCTATGTGATCATTGTATTGCTTGCATCATTATAAACCTGACACTGCTTCCAGAGATTTCATATCCTTTAACATTAAATTTGTGATTAGATTCTTCAGTTTCTGGAATCTTTAGGGAGAGCACCATATAGTCTTCTGCCAGGTTTTAAATATTTATTTTGACCCATTTCAATGCAGATTTCTATATGACGTGTCAGATCTCTGAAAAATGGAATATCTTCTCAGACAAAATCCATAAAATTTTATGAATTTTACAGATTTTAGTCAACTCATGATGGTCTCCGATGCTTTGTTTTCTGTTGCTTCAGTTGAAATGAGCAGGCAAAATCTGGGGTGGAGAACATCCTCTCTTCACCCAAGCTGTCCTATGGAGGAAGAAAAGACTACCTGGACTCCTTGGCCCCTCTTGCTTTCTGCTTGTCCTCGGGGTGCCTAACTGCTAAAAGAGCTTTTATTAGTTTCAGTGCTCGGAGGCAGCTTTGGAGATGGTTAATTTGGGGGCCCCTTTTTGGCTGAGATGCACGACGTGGAAGAAGGGCTTACAGAAGGTGACTTTTAACATAACTTGTATCTGACACAGACCAGAGGCAACATTCAGACCTTGACATCGTGCTAAAACATTTAGATGGAAACACTGCTACTGAACTGGCAATGGCTGCTGCTTATGAGAAGAGAATAAAGCAAGAGCTGATCTGTTTTTCCTATTTCTGTTTTAGTTAACATGAGAAATAATGCTTTAAAAATATTTTAATTTATTCTACAAGAAAATATATGATAGCTTGTTTCTTTTCAATCTTTTTTCCCTCTTCCCTTTGCACTCCTCGTCTTTTTTCCTCTCATTGTCCTGCTTTCAGACTACTTCAAACCTAAGTCTGAAGAAATTATGGAGCTAACAAAAAAAATCTGAAACTCTTTAAAGTGGTTGGGCGGGTTTCTTTTCCTTCTGCTGTTAAAAGTTTTCCAAACCAAGCTGAAATTTTGGATAATGTTCACTTTTCAACTCAAGGAACAAAAAGGAAACATGAAAGAAAGTGGAACAAACCAGTTCCAGCACTTGCAAAAAAAATGATGCAGGGAGTAGAAAAATTAAAAAAAATAATTTTTTCCTTGTCAAGGGGAAACCACTCAAGTTTTGATTTTTTTTAATGAAAAATTTCTCCCATTTTTCAGCAGCTTTGAGAAATCCTAGGCTGTTTTCATCACTAGTGTTACTGCATTTTTGCTTGTCTTAGATCTTGCTGTTACAAGATGCTATCGCTTTTATGCTGTGTCTCTTCTGAATTAACTGAGTTTTTCAGCTGCATATTAAGTCTACACAAGTCAAACGTTCATTGGACTCATCAGTCATCAGCCCCATATATCACTAATGCCAACTATGATACTAAGATGACTCATGTCCTAATTATTTGGAATAACAAGTGTGCTCTTGTGATAGAACAATATGATTTTGCTTGCTACAAAATGGATCAATAGAAAATGGACACATAATGCAGAAAAGCAAAATGTTCATGAAAATGCATCTCAGTACAAACTTGTTGACCCCTTTTTTTTCCCCAGGAATGTTTTTTTCCCCCCCGTTGGCCCATTTTCCGCACTGACTTCCCCAGTCCTCTGTAGATAACAAGAATTTGAAAGTTTAAACCTGATAAAATATGGACTTTTAAATTGCTTTTGTTGCTGTTTTGTTGCCGTTGAATTATTTTGTCTGTTCTGTGCCATAAAAAATAACTAAGCAAAAGATCCACCAAATGGGCTGTGAATAGAACTTTTCCTTTCTGATTATGACTCCAGTTTTTGATCATCCAACATCTATAATGCAACAGAACCTAGATAATACTACTTCGTTCATCTTCTACCAGTATTTACATGGAATAGAAATCTCATGCAGTCTTGGTGAGATGGATAATAATAATAGCTTGTGTCATACAGAAGAAACGTGAAGCCTGGAGAGACGGGCACCCCTTTCAGCCTCCTGAATATGATGGGTTGTCAATTGTAGTAGCTCAAGAGGTGACCTGTCCTGTTCTGATTGTGGTGTATGGAAAGAAATGCCTCGGACTGTAGCTGCTTCTCCTAGTTTAATTTACACCTCCGTGATTGAACACCCTGGTAGTTAGCCAAGAAATAGGTGCTAATGTCTTGTCTGCTCTCTTCCAAATAGTAAGAGCCCGATATGTGAACTAGCTACTTGAAAGTATCTCTGAACTGTTCTTTAGTTCACTAAATACATCTGTATTTGCAAGATCTAAGCTGGAAGGCCTGCTCTTATTTGGACTCTTTAAATATTATGACAACATCTACCAGATTCATATGACCAAAAAACCCCTGGGCAGTTATTGCCCAGTCTGCTGTATCTTGCAGCAGTGTGTTTATGGGTGGAAATTACTTGGTTGCTTTTTATTAATCTTCTTGTTACCAAAAGTTTTACTGATACTTCAAGAAACAAGAGGCAAAGTTCTGAGTTAGAATATTTTGGAGTTTCTTCTATTGCTTGAGTTGTGAGGCTGTCCAAACCATCTACATGGTAGGTGGATAAAAATGAAATACTTGAAAAGTTCTGCTCCAGATCTCCAACAGCTGAAAATGAATAGTTGCTAGGACAATTTTGCCTTTGTTTTAGTTCAAATAGAAGACTGAAGACAGTAAAATGCAGAAGAACATGTGGACTGCACAAAATGTAAACAGCTCGCTGATCTTTGGCCTGATCCAAGCAAATTCTGTTGATATAATTGAAAATATGCCAGTTGACTTCTGTGGGATTTGCAGCAGGTTCGAAGTTGGCAACTACCCTTTCCAGCAAACAAATCTCGTCTACTTTTACATTTTAGGCTTATAGTTAATCAAGTTACTGAGACAGAAATGTCTCTGGCATGAATATATTTCTGTCTGTTCCTGTTCCCTGCAACTAATAATGTTTCTGCAGATATTGCTTCCAAAGGACTCAAAGGCCACTATTTAGATAAGCAATATCAAAATGCTTGAGCATTAAGCTCTGATAAGTATTTCCTCCTGTTTGTTGCAAAAAGGAAGGTTTTACACAAACCATGTAGTCTTAACTTTCACCAAGTTTAATAGGGGTTTAATAAAAGGATTTTTTTGCCCTTTTAACCCTCAATAACCAGAGTGCATCCTGTGTGACCGTTCATTACATACGAAACGGCTGTAATTTAGACCAAATGGGGTGGGTGAATTCAAACAGAAAGATACCATCGATGATAAAAAGATAACACTTCTCTGTAACAGATGCTTCATTTTATGATGGAAATGGGGAAGCCGAATGCTGCAGGTGCCGGGCTGACACCAGGCCTGTGGAGAATCATTAGAGCCTCCTCAGAGATCTAGGTTTACTCTGTGTTTAATCAGCCACAGTCAGAAGAAATGGCTTCATTTCAACTTGATGAGAGCCAGATTACAAAAGGAAGATAGATGGCCAATAAGGTTCATCACTATAAGCATATTGTCTTAATTTGAAGAAACAAGCTGGCATTCTGTGCTGAGGAAAAGTGAAGTGCAATATGGCTAGTATCAAAACCCAGTTATTTCAAGTCTCTGTGCTCCTTACAATGAAAATATCCTGACTGCTCTTTCTTTGACTTATTTTTTTTTTAAATTATTGCACACGCTGCAAATGACTGCATTTACTCACAAAATTCGACTGCTTTGGGTTCCAAAATGTTGAAACCTATCAAAGTATTTTGTTCACCTTGCCAATTCTCCAAGCACTTATTCACACATATACATATAAAATGCATAAATATATTTTAGGTGCATACTGCTAAATAGATTTGAATTGACTATTTATCAAGAAAGATCTCTAGGCATAATACAAACACGAGCCTTCTAAAAGGGTTGCAATGTAGTCATCTACTGTGACCTCCCATGACAGGCACTGGGACAGCAAGATGCCAACGAGCACAGGAGGCCTCCAGTGATGGAAGATGGACTTTGAAAGAAGTGGGACCCTCCACAGGGAACCTGTTCATACAGAAGAGACACGTAAGTGGAAATGTCTCTGCTTCCAGGATGGAATGCACGTTTCATTTCCATTACTTAGTTTTCCCTTAGTGCTGTTTTTCTTTGCTCTCTTATGCATAGATTGACTTTTCCTGTAAGCTATTTCTTCATTGATCTATGGGAAAAAGACCTCTTTTTCAAACCAAAGGAGTTCTCAGAATGAGAGCAATGGAGCCTGATAGGATGTTGGGAACAAGATAATAATTGTTGTTTATTTTACTGTAAAATACTGAGGGTTTCATCTAGCCAGAACCTTATTGTCAGACAATCCACAGATATCCTCAGCAGTGATTTTTGACCTTTTTGAAAATGTGTATCCATATGACTTTTTTTCCTTCTATGTTAAATTTAAACCTCCTAACACTAGATTTAAGTTCCTTAATTACCTTTCATAGACCTCTTAAAGGGAGTCTTTTGCCCAGGGGCTATCCAGACCACTTGTGTAGAATGTGATGTGCAAAACTGCTGAGCACCATAACTGTAGGTAGGGAAACCTGGGCACTACATTTGAAGTAAATTGGGATTGGTAGCAAATGAACCCTTGCTTCAAAAGAAATGATGGGATAAGAACTTGATACATAAAGGTTTGGAAAATAATGCCTTTTCCACCCAACCTAGTAATTTGATGGGTTTTGGATCATATTTTAAAAGCTGAGAAAGTGAAAAACACTAAATAAAAAGGAAAACTGGAAGCATTAGAAGGATGCTTTCACCAGTGTTGTTGTGTGTACAAACTTGTAATTTTAGTTAGCTGATCACAAGCTCCTCTCTGTCTGTCTGTGATCAGGTAGAGATTTCCTAGATGCTGCAGAGTAAGAGTGTCAGGTATTCTGAGGGATGAAACTGTGGTTAATTTGTGGAGTCTGGGAAGCTTTCAGATGCGTGTGTTGATACAGTGGAGAAAAAGGAGAATCAGAGAAAAAATCTAAAACAAAGGCATGATAATGTTAGAAGAGTTGGGCCCTGGGGTGGTCTTAAATAATATTTTTTAACAAAATCACAGAAGATGATGTGTTTCATTTGAGATGTGGCACTGTCAGGTAGAGTTACCATGGCAGAGCAAGTGGATAAAGGATGGCTGGAGGGGTTCCCAAAAGCCTGTGACTGACTAAATATTCCCAGGTAAATAATATACGTCATTCAGCGTAAAATTTTTCTTTAATTTTCTTTGTTTTCATGATAACACCAGAAGGACTGCTTTTTTTTTGTGTGTGTTTCTTAAACTCACTTTGCTAAAAAAAAACCAAAGCCACAATGTATTTATTCATTTTCACCTTCCTCTGTTCCAACATCCCCCAGCAGTACAAGCAAGTGAAGATGAAAGGGAAGGAACTCCTACTGATTTTACAGGTCTGTGGGGAATTAGGAATTTGACTCAAATTATAATCTCTACTCCCACACTTTTCCTAAAACACCAAAGAAACGTAACCATGCAGCCCTCCCTCATCTTCCTCGTGCCTGAAAGAAGGGCAAGAAGCCACTTCCAAGCAGCTCCGAACGCAGCACATCTGGCTTTCTGCAGTACCTGCTGCACGGCTAGTTACAGACAGCTTGAACTGCCACCTTTATTTTATGGCCGTTCTGACACAGTCCTGTCGTGAACCATATGACCCCTGAAGTGTTTAGAAAGGTGCATTTGTGTAAGGGAGACTTTTTCTCTCTGGAGTGAATCAGAGGCTCCCAGATAATCTCACAGGAACACGGTGTTGCCTCGTACCTTTCCTTAGGCTGCATTTTTTTTTTTTTTAAGAAAATGATACCCCAAAGCATTCACAAAGTGGAGACTTAGGAAGCTTAACAATTGGTAGAAATATTATCATCAGCTATCACAGTAACATTATCCAGCCATTCCCACCCACAGATACACAGGCATGCACATTGGATTTGGGCTTAGAAAGCCCTGCAAATAACGCATTGTAGGTGTGTGGTCCTCCAAGTGTTTAAATGTTTGAGGATGAAGTGAGCAGGAACATCTTGCATGGAAGAAGGAGAAGCAGGGGGTGGATTTCCCTGGACAGATGATAATTCTCTATCCTTCTATGTGCTGCCAAACTGTCTCAACTAGTGGGGGCTTAAACCTTTTTCTCTGAAGAGCAGATCTACTTTTTTTTGGAATGTACCAAATGCACTGCAATTAAACAAGAGAAAAAATATTCCCAAGGCTCTTCATTTCCCTCCTTTCCTCCATCAAAATATGACAATTTAAATGTTCCCAAAGTTAATAATGAAAGTGTACTTCAGCGAGTCAAAATGCTGTGCTCAAGCAGAAAAGCACATGCAGTTTTCTGTGCTCTTTCCTTAGCTAATTTTGATCCTGAAAAAATCTACAGAAATTTTAGGGATGCTGTAATTAATGGTAATTAAAATGGTCTGTTTTTTACCCAAAATTGCTCAAGAACTTGACACTTGAACCATGTGCCTCGTTTGCCTCTGCCGTTGTACAGGGCCTACAGCACGAGGTTAGAAGAGCTGCCATAAAGTCAGCTATTCCAGGTGTGTGCCACCCATAGATTGCCTATAAAACAAAACAAAACAAAAACTGTCTTGTAACATCTTCCCCTTGTAAAAACTGAGGAAAAGTGCACAGAGAATAGGTCAAAGATACCTAGGATTGGGGAATATAACATCCCGAGTGCTGAGGGGGAGGAGGGAAGGGAGTTGTTTTTTTGTGAGGATGCCTGAGAGGTTTGGGGGGGAGGAAGGTGAAGGAGTGAGGGCAGCCTCGACCTTTTTTCCTTCCTCCCTTTCCCCACAAACCTGGAATGCCTCGGAGATGAAGAACAGAAATGCTACAGCTCGGTTTTCTTTTAGTGAAACTTTTTCTCTTGTCTAAAAATAATTTGTATATAAATCAAAGGGGAAAAAGAAAGGTAATGCACAGAGCAGCTTATTAATTAGTTTGAGATGTACTCAGTGCTCATGTATATATGGAAGGGCCAAAACCTTAAAATACCAAGGTAATGTTCTTGCTGCTGAGCCTGTGGAGCCTTTCTGCAATGTGCAGACCCCCTTCAGCTGGGGTTTGCTGGTAGGGTAATTAAAAAAACAAATGAAGGTTATTCAGAAAGATTTGAGGGTTTATTTTTGGCACTGAGGCACTGATTCACTGACAGGATGAGAGGTGGTGGCTCTAAATGAGCACTGGTCTTTGTGCTGGATTTGGGCAAGAAGTGTGAGTATTCTCCCAAGAGTCTGCTAGGCACAGATGACTTTTGGTGGATTTTCCCTTCCCTTTCACTGCCCTCAGCAAACCCATATGCTGAAGCCTCTTATGTTCTATATCATATTGGTCTTCTGAAGGTTGCCAGGGCAAAACAAGCATCCTTCCCAAGAGGGCCTCTGTTCTCCCCTTTTCGAGCAAGGATTTCATGGTCCCTATCCAGGAAAGTGAAGGTAGAGTGGATAGCAGGTAAATACAAATCATAGTATTCACCTATACAAATCATAGTATTCACCCACTAAAGGTCAAATTCTGCCAGACTCTAGACTGCTAAACCTTAATCACCCCAAGGACTTTTCTTGCAGCCAGTGGAGCATAACATCATGTGATGCCTATCCCTGCCTTCCCTGGTACCGAGTCACCACGCTAGCACCAAGCTTGGGCTCCTGCTTTTGGGTCTGCTTTAATTGTGCCTCTAATATCCATGTGTGGAGCCAGAGAAACCCATGACACCCTAGGCTGCAAGAACGTGGTAGCTGAACCAACTGCAGCAACCTCCAAGAGGACCTGCGATGGTATTTAAACCCAGTGACCTGGCAGCATTTTGGTTCTGAAAAAGGCTGTTCATATCCTCAGGCAACGGTTGTAATCTCTGTTATTCTCTTTCTCTCTTTACTATGGAAGACATGCCTTCAAAGGGATCAGGAAAATATTCTGGAGTGCACTTCAGATACTAAATTATGTGAACGAGCAAGTGGTACACGTACATAATGAAAAAAAAAAGTTTTGCCTCCCTCGTGTTGCAAACAAGTACCACGAACCAGTTAAATCCTTCCTTCAACTAGGCTGTGATGTTATATGGGTGATAGTCCAATCTCTGTTTGTCTTAACACTCTTCCCCAACGTGGTTAGTATTGCTGATTAGCTGCAATTGTAAGAGGCTTGTAGCTGGGCTTTGTTTTGATGAACATATCCTGTGTGGCAGTAAGGTAGAGAAAAAGGCTACCAAAAAGAGGAAAAATCATTATCAAATTTGAATGAATTTGAGGGCTAATTGTTCTCTTGGATAGGATAAAATTGAGTAGAATTTGCCTTTTAGAAAGCAAGGAGTGGGCATACCTGAATTCATCACTCGAATGCCATGTACCTGTTTTCCTGCTGCATGTCCACTCATTTCTTTGGTAGGGAGAGGGAAGAAAAAGGCTAGTAATTTATGACTCCTATTAATACAGTAGGCTGGATGTGTTGACAATATGTCAATAATTATTTCTGGCAAGACTCTAACAGTACAGTATGGGTCTCTGTAGGATGACTCATTTTACCAGAAGACAGATATGTGTGAACTGAGTTTTATGACAGATGTCAAATATGTCGAAATGTGGTGTGAGGAAGATCATCTTATTGGCAAAGTAATGAGAGGCCAGGGGGAAGATTAATGTTAAGTCTGAATTGTGTGGTGACTCCTTCCTTCTTTTTCCGATAAGAGGTACTGGGAAAGAAGAGAAGGGCTGGCCAGAAGTAGGAAAAATTTGGGTGAAAAATCATATTAGCCAATGTGATGCCTTAATTTTCAGGGAGAGATTAAAAAAAGAAAGAGCTTTCAGAAGGAGGGGAAGTTGTCAGATGTTCTTGATAAATGTGACAGTGCTGGACAGGGGGAATGGCCAGTTAACCAGACAGGATGGCCTAAATCTTTCAAGGTGACTGCTGCTGTGACAACTTAAATGGGACTTATTTTCAGGAAGCGCCGAGCCTCCCACCTCCCGAAAATCAGGCCCTCATGTTTCACGCTGGCTGCCAGCGAGCAGAGATCAGCTGCCACTTGGGAAACATGAACTTCGAGGGCCCTTCCTTGTGCCATGCAGGCACAGCAGTGCTTGCTTAGCACATTTCTTAGAAAAAGGCAAAGGAAAGAGGGTCTTTTCTTACACCATTTGTTACTGGGAGGGAATCCCCATCCCCTGACCCCATCCTGTAGCCACGGTGACCCTGGCATCTCTGGCGTTGCTACTGCGTGTCCCTTGGTATGAGGGTCCTTTCAACCTCCTTTTTGGTGTTCTGGAAGCCGTTCAGACACCACGGTGATGGCTGGCAGAGGAAGGAAGAGTCGTGGCCGCCTCCTGCACAACCCAAAACTGCTGTATCTGCATCACCTGCAGGCCTGTGAAACCACCACTAACATTACAAGGGGAAGGACTTGTCTGTTCCCCAAGATTGTAACATTACTCAGCAAGCAAGGTTTCCAGAGCCTGTGTTGCAATATGCAGACATATTTGTCTTTTCTATACAGAACGGCCTCTTTCATATGACACAGAGGTGCTTCGAAGTATTAACAAGGTCAAACTTGGAAAAAAAAATGATATACTTCAAATAATTGAGCTGTATTTTTAGCCCTCATTTTGTGATCTGTGTCACATATATATATGTGTGTGTGTGTGTGTGTGTGTTCTCCTTTCACCAGAGACGCTTTTGCCATATTCAGGTCTGCTAGCTAGAAAAGAGGAACATGGGCACTTGGTGAACCAGAGGAACCTCTTGACTTCTTACAGCACACAAAGGTCCAGGGCTTTTCTTGCTTTATCTTTCTCTCGAAAAGGTCGTGATTACCATTTCACCACAAATAGCAGAGTTTTCTCTCATTCAGCTCTAATAGTGGCACAAATTTAACTATATTATGCTAGCAGGCACTGATATATTAATTAAAATATAGTCTAATTATTTACCCTAGTTAGTTCATGCAAATCTCAGTAGTGTAATCAGTGGACTCCCTTAAGGATTTTTGCCATATTCAGTTATAGAAATGGTTTGTCTTTTTTCCTGTGCTCAGGAATAGAGCTGGTTTGGGGCTTTTACTTCCAGGTCACTAGTTCAGTGGCTTAGATAGCCCTTGTTTGAGCAGGGGGATTGTGTAGCTGCAGCCACACTGACTAGTGCTAATATGTGGATAAAGCCTCCTTTCCTATTTCTTGGAAAGTCTGTGCCTGCCATTCAAATGAGGATCAACTGAGTGTCAACTGAACTTAGCAATTATATAGTGATCTCTCTGTCCGAAGCACCGTATGAATGTTAACCAGTTACTTTATACATGGGGATAATGATAGTTATTGTAGGCATGTGAGAACTGAGGCAATGAGGTGAAGTGTCTCTTCTAAGGCCTGGCTTTGAGGAAAGTCATGATCTGACACTTGCTGCTCTGGCACAGCTGATCACAGTCATCCAAGACGGTTCCTGTGAGATGCAGCACGAACAGATGTAGAACAGCATGGAAAAAAAAAAAGTTTGAAAAAGTTCAGCCTGTTTGTTTCATAGGAACAGGGATGCACCAGGGAAAGCTGAGGCAGAGTGCTAGAATGGAGGGGATCTGAGTCCTTATTGGAAGGACGAGAGAAGCTGATATCTAGAGGTGTATCAGAACTTGAGGTGTATATTTAGGCCCAACGTGTATATTTAGGCCTTATTCGATGTCGTGTGTTTGTTTTAAACACAGGCAGTACTAAGGTTGCAGAGGCTTTTGCTGGAAAGGAAGGAAAAAAGTTCAAAGAGGTGGAGGCCAGAAAGGCCAAGGCCGTGTGGCACTGAGGCTGTCCCAGTCTGTAACCTGCGACTTCGGCATTGCAGCAGTGCTGTTTCTGCCTCCTGCAAGCACCTGTCTGCCTCCTAATCCCACCTCAGAACATGGGATATTGTAAGGAATTCAACAATTCCTATTTTTTTTAACTTTTCTTTCTATTTCATTTCCAATCCCTCTCCTTTACACCTCGCCTCTGCTGCTTGTTCTTCCTCAATGAGAAGACCAAGTGGCACTGAGCAGAGAAAGCTGCGTTATTCCAGCTGCTATAACAGGTAGCAATGTGCCACAGCCCTTCAGGTATGTGCTGGAAAGACGATTTAAAAAATGTGGCCTTCCCCTTACCTAAGAGTATTGCTTGACTCATGCAATTTGAGGCATCAAAAACTGAAGCTGAGGTGTTTCTTGGGGATCTGAGCAGCACAGGTTAAGAGCACTGCGAGCCAAATTCTCTTCAGGAATTCTACTTAATTATATACTTCCTGCAAACAGTCAGGAAGATCAAACAGAAATTACCATACTGGCTGAAGAATCACACGTTTCCAGTGAGATGGTGCAAGACTAGGTAAAAACCTGCTTTAAACAGCAAAGTCATCAGTGTTCCAGGTAATGCAGCCTGAATTTCTTTGAAAATCAGGTACCCTTCAAGCACATTTTCATCATAATGTATCCCATATCCTTTTATTACATTTGCTCTCCCTGTTCTACTTCTGGTTTAACCATATGTGAACCAAGATAACATGATTAGACACCTTGTTTTTCACCAGTCACTTCTACGTGCAGTCTTCCATAAAGTGCTTCAAATGAATTTTAGTATCTTGATGGTACTTACTGAAGAGATTAATATTCATAATAAATACCCCTTAGAAATAATTTTCAACAAATCCTTTTGACAGAGGAGTCAGGGCTGCTAACAACAATAACTACTACAAAATGCAGTTTGGTCAATTACTTTAATTAAATTTCACTCAGTCTTCTCATTTATATAGGAAACTATTAGGGGACAAGTACATCATCCTTATTTGCCTCCACTTAAATGTCCAAAAATGTTTCCTTATGCTTTCTTTTAACATTTGCAAGCTCTCCCGCCTTCTAGAGCACTTGTGATAATTATGGGTTTTACAAATAAAGCTTATTCTTCACCAAGGTTGAGTTTTTCTGCTGGATATTCCTTCCTCGAATAAAAGCCTTTACTTCATAGATACTAATCTGGTATTTACAGACTAGCTGCTTTTGGGTGGTGCCAGCATTCCAGGGTAAATGGCAGAAGTGTCTACATTTCATCGAATCCTTTTTTAATTATATTGTTTGAAACTGGAGTAAAAAGGAACACAGCTGTCTGGAGATTTTAGTAGCATACAGGTTATAATGAACTCATGAGAAATAACAGCAGCAGTCTTTTTAATGCACTCTACTGTGTTGAACAAGGAATTTTACACTGTAGGGTACATTCTCAGCTGGAGTAAATTGCCATATCTCTGTTTTCTTCCCTATACTACGGTCTGGTTTTGAGCTCCTTGCCTAAAAATAATATTAACTCGTATTTTCAACAGTCCATATAACAGAACAGGACCTGGCCTGGATTTATTGTGTTGCAATAGCATGTAAATATTAAGGTCACCTGTTATCGGGGAAAAAATGCACGAATTAAGTTAAAATCAGTAACTCTGATCCCAGCCTGTATCAGC
>JAVCKT010016940.1:0-20783 GCA_032273925.1 Rhynchotus rufescens
TGCCGCCCGCCGCCGCCGCCGCGCCTGGGCTGCAGAACAAAAACAAGCCTTGTAACGGGAATTAAAGCCTTTTCTTGCATTGCTGCGGTGCAAGTAAAACAAAATAATTATTGCCACAGTGACTGCTTGCATTTTAAATAAATTTATACATATTATTTTTTTAAAAAAACTAGTTAACTTTAAAATATGTAAGTTTTCTTGTCATTTAGGGTTCTGTGAAGCTGATCATCAAGAGGGTTGCAAATCATTGGCGGTTTCTATTTTCAGAGTTCCACATCCCAGAGTAATTTGCTTTAATTTCACCCAATTTAACCTATACTTCACACCATCACCATTCAGCTTTAATAGCTATGTTCTATGCATAAGAAAAGCAGATAAATGTCCACAATTAGACTGCAAATGATTACAACTAGTTAGGGCTTTATGAAGACAAAACTTAAAGGGCTGTGGCACAAAACAAAGCCACAAAGGATGTCTGAAAAATTCTTTCTTCAGAAGTCAAGGTTTACTATGGTGTTTCATTTCTATTTTATTTATTCATTTATTTATTTATTTGGTACTTAATTTTGCCTATATTGAAGACATAGGCAGGTATGCTGCCTTAAGCTCAAAAATATTCTCTTTGAGGAATATTAGGCTTGTGTTGCAGGTGATTAATTTTATTTGAAATTAGCTTGTAATGGAAAGCACACTAAGCCAATCAATTGTTTGTCGATTCTTTGTTAATGCATTGCCACGCTTAGGAAGCTGTGTAGGAAATACGTTGTCTCTGGCAGCATTCTCTGCTCTCACCGTCCGGGTTATGCAGAGTAAAATGTGCAATTGTCAGAGGCCAATGCACTTTATATACCTGAGTCACTAACGGTTCTGTGCATTTCCTTGGAAATCTCCATAAAGGTGATGACAGCATGCCAGGCCACTCTAAATACAGCTGCTCTCCAAAACATGTATCTGCAGGGATATCATGCGATCCTGCCCTTGCTTCCCCGGGAGCCCTGCTCTGTTTGCTCGTGTCCCTCGCTGCCGGGGACAGTGCCAGGGAACAGGGGCCGCTGTCGAGGGCGCCTTCGGATCCGTCCTTACACGTTGCCTGGCAGCTCCTGCAGCAGAGAAGGTTGTGGGTTCAGGAAATGCCGGTGGGAATTTCAGCGCGGGATACAGTTCAGGTTCTGATTAAATCCCCCTATTATCTACTCACTGGGTAACACCCCGGGGCGGTTACGGACCTTGACATGAGTGCAGTGCCCGAGTGCTGGTGTGGGGAACCTGGTGTTAACCAAATATTTTGTGCAATTTTGCTTTAAGGATAAGGGTGATTGGAGAAATGGAGCAACTGATATACCGAATATAAATTAATCCTGAAGATATGTATTAATTTCCGTAATTGCAGTTAGGATCAGAATAAGTCTTAGTAGAGTTATTTTGATTTTTAGTATCTCAATGGCAGCTTGGAGCAGATAAAAACAATAAAGTTTGGGCTATAGGCAGCTTCGTTTTCGTGTCAGAGTAGTTTTATATGCTATATCATAAAACTTTCAGTCCAATCAGCAACTACATTTAAATACTGCAAATTGTGGCAGCAAAACAATAATTCTGCTGATTAGCCCCTTTCCATTTCTTGTAAGTGAACTGTTTATGCTGTTGAGTACCTTTTGAAAAAAGAAAAAGCCAAAACAGCCTTGATTAGTCAAGGAGTAATTGGATGACTTGATTTTAGCAAGAGAATGAATTGGTTGATGATAGCCTGTAACTAAGTGTAGTGGTTCTGTTCAGATGAATACATAACATACAGTCATCAGATCTTGACAGGTATAACATAAGCAATGCAAAAATCTCTGGAGGCTGAGAGGTAAATTTTGTCAAAGAATTTTGAAGCTGATTCTTGAAAGAAATGGGAAGAAATGTGCGTGCCATTAGATGATGCTGTTTAAAAGGTGACATTTGTGCCTGCCGTGGTGTATACATATTTATCTGTTGTTCCTCGTGCGTGAGGAGCAAAGCAAACGCAGCGCGTGGCCGTGTCGCCGTGAGGCCCTGACGAGGAAGCAGCTCTGCTCTTTGCCCAGGACACGCCGGGGAGCCCAGTCCCATCCTCTGCTGGTCACACTGGTTTCTGGAGCTTTGTATCCAGCCTGACTTGAAGGCAAAGTGACAGAACTGGCTATTACTGCATTACTTTCTAAGTGCGGCTTTTGAAAGATTCTGTGTTTCTCCCCCCGTGATTCCTAGGATTGCCACCGACTGCTGTTACGGAGATCTTTGCATGAGTTGGCGTTCAGTCCTATAGGGCAAAATTGAATCCTTTGCAGTATTAAACGTGACTTGTGCTCATCTGCAGCTGGAAACGAAACCCGAGGCTGGCGCCGCAGTCACAGGAGAGGCTGCATGGATATGGAGATGAAATTCAAACTGCGACTGTCCTGTCGCTGTGGTCTCTGCCGTGCACTTACTCTGCCATGGGTGCTCTCCCTTTGGCTCCCTTGCCCTCCTGCTCACTCCTTCCCCTTGTGTTTCTTTTCTTCCTAGCTCGCTCTTTCTTGGTCTTTGGATATCCCATTGTCTCACATCCGGATGTCTTTGAACTGCTGGCTTAAGCTCATCTGCTTTAAGTTGATAACTGAAATCAATATTGTGAAATCCTGAACAAGAGATTCCCAAATGAAGCTGGATACCTGTTGCTTATCAAGAAGACTCTATCTGCACCAAAACCTGGACATTTAGTCCAGTTTGAGGGCCTTTTGTGCATGCAAAATCTCCTTGAAATGTAGCATTGAAAAAATTTAAGCTAAATATCTAGTATTTTAGTGGAATATGCAAGTGGTGTCCATTTATTCCATAGGAAGAATGAGGAAACATGAGGAGGAGGCAAAGCTAAATGGTTGCGCAGAAAAATGGGCTGTCAACAGCTTCTTGGAGAGACTCCTCCTTTTTGACCAAGCGAAGGGCAGCTGTGGGCAAGGGGCCTCCTCCCTGGTGCTGCTGACACCAGCTGCAGCAAAGCTGCTTACGTGGCCATCAGCATGTGGCGGAGGGCTGAAGAACTTCAGCAGAATGGTTGGAATATTGGAATATCCATGGGTTAAAAGGCTGAGGAGAGAGCAAATGCGTTTTTTTTTGGGAGGGATGGAGTAATGTACTGATTGGTAATACACACTTCCCCCCACCTTATTGCAAAGAAGGAAGGTAGACTTTGCACTTTAGCTCAATTCCGACTACTCGGCAGTCAAGAAGTTTGGGTTGGTGTGGGGGGACTCCTGTATCTTTACAGGAACATCTTTCTGTAGCCTTTTCATAAATTTACATGAAAAAGGTTTTGACATTTGACTGTATCTGAGCAATGTTTTTAACTTGTGTACCAAGGGTTCTAATGTAAAATTCTGTTTCTAAAACCACTATTTTCAATAAGTTAGGAGGAAGGACTGTATCTAAATGTGCACAATGACAGAGAGTGCTGACTTCTGGGTTGTCAGTAGAATTAAGGAACTGTTTGTATTTAGCCCTTCTGTGTTACATTTACTACAAAGAATGTGTGGCTTTTTCTTACTGTAAAATCAGTCTGATTTTATTTTAGTAACATGAGCATAAGATTCTTTATATTACAGGATCGTAAGGCATACAGATATTCTGAAAATTGATTCTAGGAATAAGTAATAAACTGTTCCAAATTGTTAATAGATATTTTTATTTTAAATGTATGTATTGATTTTTAAATTTATCTTTTTTTTGTAATGCTGCTTGTGTGATAATTTAAATCCTAGCCGAATTATGTTGCCAGATTGTCTTCAGAGGGGCACGAAGTCAGCACACATGCTTCAGTAATATCTGGTTGTTTTACCCTTATGTTTCCAGTTGGCAATTTGAAATTATGGCTTCAACTGCACTTTAAATATGTGATAATAGCATGTGTTTCTAATAAGGGCCAGCACCATTTTGTTCCGATCGTATGAATGGTTGTCACTCATATATGACAAATGCACCTTCATCTGCTTCTTTGATGGCCCCCTAAAAACCATACCCTCAAATCAGGCCGATGAAATTAGCTGCTGTGTAAATTGTGTGTCTGAGTGGTTCATTATCTAATCACCGTCAGAACCACAGTGATAAAGTAGATTGAAACAGGGACGAGGTCTGCCAGATGATTTCAGGGCTTTTTTTCTAAGCCCCGTTTCCCTTGGAAACACTAAGAGTCATTCAGAACTTCAGAATTCTTTGTCTAGAACTTCTCCGTTTTTTAAAAAAAAATTTAATGCGTAACATTGGTGAGTGGGGAGGGTTGCCGGGATAATGTCTAAGGTTTTCTTTCCATGGGTCTTGTAGTCATTACTGTGTGTATTAAAATATTTAGCAGTTACGGTTTTGAATTGGCTGCCACGTTTGCCACCGATAGGCGAGCATCGGCAGCAGTTTTCAAGAGGGTGCTCTAGTCTGTTCTTATTTAGGAAAAAAAAAACTCTTAAGGAAGTATTAAACTTGTTAAGTGCACTCCTGAAATGCCAGAATACTGGGCTTTGTAGGTACCTGGAAAGATCTTTGTGTTTTGGAGTTAATAATGTGAAGTAACATAGGTATTGAATTGTATGGTATAAAATCCTGCAGGCAGCGCCTGTGTGCTGGCAGGGGGACAGGCTTTGCTGGCTTTACTTTTTCATCTCAAGTGTCTGTGACACTAAATAGACTGTTGTAAATGCATACTTTTTTTACGGTCTTTTTGGTGTAATATATGACTTAAGTTTCTTTTGTTTTAGGAGCATTTGAAGATGATGATATCACTCATGTTGAAGGAAGTGTGGATCCTGTTCGTGACATTGAAATAATACACGAAGAGCTAAGGCTTAAAGATGAGGAGCTGATCTTGCAAGGTATAGACAAGCTAGAAAAAGTAGCTGTGAGAGGAGGAGACAAGAAACTAAAACCTGAATATGTAAGTAAAGAAAAAAAAAAAAAAAGCCGTTAAGCATTTCCTGTATTACACTGATTTTTTTTTTTTTGTGGTGTTTAATTTGTCATCTCCCGTGAGTAACGCAAAACACTATTCTCCTTGTTATCAGTATTTTAAGTGTTATACTGTGTTATAAAATATTAAAATAGATTATTTGCTTTGTTGACAGCATAAGCTAACACCAGTGAGGCTAATTGTCTTTTTTGCTGACATACTTTTTATGATACTTGCCACTGTCAAACTTGCTTCAAAAGTTTAGTTTGAATTCAAAGTTCAGTAGTCGCTTCTGCATTATTCTTCTTGTTAAATTCTCATCGGATGCTGGAAATACTGTTCCTAGTAGCTGCCAAGCAAATACTTTTGTCCTTGATAACATGCTGTAGGTGCACTTTGTGGCTTTTAGTAAATGTTAAGTATAGGCTGCTAGTTAAAATTAATTTTCAAGTTTGTTGCAGAAAGCTGTTTGAGTTCAGTATTAATGATTTATTTGCGGAGTAGAGACATAAAATACCACACAAATTTTTAATAATTTGAGACTTTCGTCAGCTCTATGGTTCATTGAAATCAAAATATTGAAAGCTTTTTTACCTGCTTTCTGGCTCTTTATTTGCTTTACTGAAAAATTTTGAACAAAAACAGCTAGCACTTGAATTGCATTTTCAGTTCTTTCCTGTTCTTTACAAAAAGCAGTTCAAGATCTGTTGAGGGAAAACACTATGTAAGGTTAGGAAATGGAGGAGGAGCTGAAGAAAGAAAAGCAAACAAATCAGTAGCAAAAAAGTTACTGATTTCAGAGATATTGTCATCTCTCTGAAGTGACTTGTGTAAACTTCTGATTGGCTTTGAAGGGGGCTCTGCTGTGTGACCATAACATAAAGTTGGAGTCCTCCTTATTTTATAAACATGGATTGTCTGTTTTAGGAGATCCTCTTTATTAGCAAGCCTCAGTAACTGTAATCTGATAATCTGACATCTCCAAGAAGTTAAAAGAAAAAAAAAAAAAAAAAAGAAAAAATAAAGAAAAAATAACTTTAAATAAGACATCTGGAAGCGTATTTGATGCCTCTCTTCTTGCTGCTCTGTTCTAACGTCAGAATTATGATTTTTCTTCGTTTGAGACCAGACTGCATACAGTTTGTAGTTGACCTTTGTGCGGTGACCTGGCTTTGCAGCTGAATACCGTGTTAACTGCTCGTACTGTCTCTCAGGATTGATTTTGCAATCCCTGTCGACAGAAATAAAACAGCCAACTGCTATTAAGGATCCCTCCGTGAAATCTTGTTCAAGTTCTACCTAAAAATCAATGGCACAATGTGGGCCAAGATCAGCGGCACGTGGTGTTGACGTAGGCTTGGAGTAGCTTCCTTTGCGTGTGTAATTGTACATGCTCTTCAGGTGTTCTTCTAGCTTCCTAGAAATGACTCTGCTTTTACCAAGGTACCATTCTTTCAGATTCAGTGTACTTTTAAATATTGTTTTGGCTCTAACCTTCTAAAGAGGTATTGTAGAACAGAAATTCCCCTGTTATTTGCATGTATTAAAGCAGTGCAAGTATCATTTCAGAAAGCAATCAGAGCAATTCTGATCTGATATTTTAAGTCTGTCGGTGCTGGTTTCTACAGAGGCATGTGAGAAGGTGAGTTAAACTTTGTTATTAGCTTATTATTCATCTCATCAACGTGTAGCAGGAGACTTCAAGTTAAAATTAAAGTATCACATATAAATCATGTATAAACTTATGGAACTTCAATTTCAAAACTTTGAATGTTATAGATAGGGCTTCACTTTCAGGAAGTCTTCAGGCTAATACAATGTAACATAGGGAAGTGAAGGTTATTGCTGGAGTCTCTTTCACGACCCTGATCCCTGGTAATAGCCATCCGTGCCGATGTAGCTGCACCAAATCTTAAATTCCAGCACAGACTAATTCCTAGTGGTATTTGTATCATGTTTTACCTAGCTGACCTCAACAACAGTATTGACATTTGACAAATGACATTTGAGCTCATACAGATTATTGACTTCAGTGATAGGAATAGAAGATCTTTAGGTCAGTGTCAATGTCCTCTGTGTTTGGACTTCCAGCCTCCTGCAGAAAGGAGGCAGTGTCCACTGCATTTGAACTGTCAGCTGAAAGGCTTTTTGCAAGTCTTGTAAGATATCTAAATTCCATTGAAAATAGACTTGAAAATAAATTCATTTTTTGAAATTAAACAGTTTTTAGAGAATGAACAATTTGAATTATGAAGAGAATAGTTGAAGATCCCACTGTAATGGCAGAAGGACTTGGAAAATGCACTCAGGTTTGTTTTGTTTCTGCTGTGGGTGATGAACTAATACTTGATACAATGACCATAGCCACAGAGCGGGCACATCTATCAGCAGGTACAGTGTGTAGCTCTTCTGCCTTTTCCTCCCTTCCATTTAACGTCTTAGCCCGTCCTGATTTATTTACTTGTAGCACAGCAATGCAGTAGAGCTAAGCGGGATTGTGCTGACCTTGTACAGCGAGCGTTCACCAGAGTTCTCCCGGGTCTGACTGATGCTGCCAGTTGGGAATTTTCACCTTTCTTTCATTCCCAGCTGAAGATAAAAGCAGTGTACTTTATTAAACCTTTCTGAAATGAGATGCTGTGGTCTCCTTTTGAGGAGAGCTAGGGAGGTCAGTTTGTTCTGCGCAAGGTGGAACAGTGCATATGTGCATTGCTGGCATTCTGTTTGACAGTGGCTTTTCTGTTGTAATTAGTAAGTTAAATCGTAGGGAATCAAGAAAATATTTGTATTCTTAATGCATATAATTATGCCTAAAATCTTTAGTGGACCATTTACAGTGCTTAATGTGGTATTTAGAGGAAATTGAAGTTCATTCCGAAGAACGTTCTGAACATAACAGGAAAATATCCATGGCAGGTGTTTGTGCATTATTTGGTAGCGAAGCCTGAGGTGCAAGTGCGTGATGCATAAATGCTCATTTTGAGTTCATTTGATGTTATCGGGAGACAAAAAGAGCAGTCAGTGCTTAAATAGTTTCTGTCAAGGCAGATCTTCCTGCATAGATTTCAACAGCAAATAGAAATTACTACTGTGGCAAAGAATATCTCTCTGGTTATGTCCAGATCAAGTGATGGTGTCATCTAAAAGTAGGATTTATGTACTCCAAAATTAACTTCTATGGACAGAATGAATGCTTTCTGGGAGAGAGTGGTTTTTTTTTTTTTTCCTTTTTTTTTCTTTTTAAAGACAGGGATGCCTGTAGAAGACTTTGGGTGGAGGTGTGGAAGTGTTTGCCGTGGTGCGTGAACATTATTGGTGTCTCTCTTAGAGTAAATCTCCTATCATATACAGCCTGTATCGGCTCGGGTAGAAGGGACTGAATAGCAGATAGGATAATACACTTGTCCTAGATCCACTACTGCTCCCATTGTATTTTTATAAAGTCAGCGAGCAGGGAAATAGCGGGAGATGAGACATTGTTTTGTGCCACAGAGGAGCTCGTTGCCCTGGCTGACGCAGCACCTGACTCGTCCTTTCTTGTTGTAGCAGAAGTCCCAGCTGCTACAACTTACTGAAGCACCCAACACTTGGCAGATGTGATCCAGTCTCAAGTCTAGAACTTAATTATCCTTCAAACAAAACATTATTTCTGAACACTATTTTACATTTTTTGTTTGTTTTCTTACTTTATTTTCATTCTTTTAAATAGAGTGAGAGTCCCCCAACAGAGAGATGGTGGCCTTGCTAAATAGAATGGATTTTCCAATAGGAAGATGCCAAGAAACAGAACCTCCGGTTCTGTTGCATTAACTCAGAAGTGGATATGGGCACAAGAAATGGGCTTATCTTCTTGGCAGTGCACCATCTCATGCAGGATAGGTCTCTGTATCTGAAGAAACTTTGTAGTTATTTGAAGCTCAGAGGGAATAATAGCGATTAACTAGTTTGATCTTCTGCATATCCCACTTGTACTGTAATTTCAGTGAAACTGTAAGAAATAATCTTGTGGGGGCGATTTTAATCTTTTATTTAAATATTTATAGGTAGGGATAAATTGCTATAACTTGAATGAACTGTGGTAGTGGTTACTTGTCCTTCATGTTGACAAATAAGAACGTGTTTTTAATCTGTATTTGTCAAACTTCAGCCTTCAGCTCTTTGATTTCTGTGTGCTAGTTTGAAGAGGCTTGTTTGTATTATGCAAGTTTTTGTTACTCATTTATTATTCTAATAATCTGTGCCATTAATATTGGTCTTTTTTTAAGAAAGGTCATAAGCAAAACACAAATCACTTATTTGGAGCTCCACCAGAAACATACTCACTGGAGTTTTTATTTTACAGTTGCGTTCTGAGACCTACTTGTTAGGTGGTGTTGAATCCATTTAATGTTTGCGGTGTTTTTGAAGGTAACATACCTTACATTACCAGCCAGATTCCGTAGGGGAATGTGAACATATTAATTACACGTTACAGCTTTTACTCTTGATGTGCTATGCTGTCAAACTGCTGAATGAACTGAGGAGAATGAACTGAAAGCTAGAGTAAGGCTTTAGCTGCTCCTTGCCCTGAGGTGGGTAGAGTTTTGTCACTTTGCCTCCTTTGTCATGTGGTTACTCTGCTATTGTGCCACTTGTGTTTAAAAAAAAATAATAAAACACGAGTTTTGTTGCATTTGAGAGGTTTGCGGGGAGGTGGACAGCTATGAGATCTTGACCTTCCGAAGGGGTGGAAAAGGAAAGGATAAAGCGGTAGGAAGCAGCCCGGTGGTTCCCAGAAATCCCTCCCTTGGGGACGAGGGGCCGTTGGGAAGGCGGGGAGGTTCCCCGGCACGCGCTGGGATGTCAGCACCGCCGGCGGCATCGGGAAGGAGCCGCTCGCGCTCCAAGTGTGAAGTGATAATCCTCACAACTACTTACTTCTTTATTAAATTTGCGGAAGTTAATTACATGCCCTTTTAATTTATAACAACAAACTCGTGATTCTCTGATGCCAAGTAGGCAAGAGCATTTTCCAAGCTTTAGTTTAGTCCCTCATGCTCTGCAAAGCATTTGGCACTGGCACACATCGTTACTATCACCCATCCAAACAGTGTATTAGCGTATGCACATGCATACACATTTTTTCTCATGAACCAGCCTTCATAAATATAACTGTAATTTAAATGCATTTGTTCATAGGACTTTTACTGTTGAGACTTACTGTTAAGGGCCTGCTTAGTATCTGTGGTTTGAGTGCTGCTTTTCAAAGTGAGAGCAGGACTTAAATTAAATCAGTGTATTAAGTAGGACCAAATAGACTAAACATTCACTTAGGTTAAGTATATTGCTAAAGATATAGTCGGAAATTAATTATGTTTAAAACAAAGTGATATTTGATATTTGTGGTGTGCTTTTTTTTTCCTCCTTCAGAATAGTATTGAATTTTGGTAGTTGACTTTTGGCTTGCTTTTTTTTTTTTTTTTTTTTTTTTTTTTTTTTTTTTTTTTTTGTTTGGTGACGCTTTAAATGGTGCTTGTTATAATACTGCTAGCTGAAAAACCAAGCGAGGCAACCCCATCATCAACCAAGAAGTGAATCATACTGCCAGTGACCTCAAAGTGTGGAACTGGGGACGCCAGAACTAATTAAACCAAGTGGATTATTGCTCTGTATTCTGTTATTAAGCATCCTGGAGTTAACTAGAGTAATGATTAAATATGTTTAAATGACTGTTGCAATGATAGCAAGGATAAAAAGGTCAGTTCATATTCTTTTATCAGGCCTAAGTAGAAGCAATGAATAAAACCAAAAATGATACTAAATTAAACAAGACTTGAACGAAGCCTTTTGCTCCTTATGTGTTTGACTTTAGATTATTGGCGCAGCAGGATGGAAAGGCGATATGGGGATGAAGTTGCCTTTCTCTGTATTATTAGTTTTTGACAGATTTGTTGTTAAGGAATTGTATTAAGGCTCATTTAAATGGGACCCCACCATGATGAGGGGCAATCTGTGTTCATCTCTCTCTTCCTTAACTTGCAGACT
Organism: Rhynchotus rufescens; assembly: GCA_032273925.1. Taxonomy (NCBI): domain Eukaryota; kingdom Metazoa; phylum Chordata; class Aves; order Tinamiformes; family Tinamidae; genus Rhynchotus; species Rhynchotus rufescens. The sequence continues at coordinate 10,958 of JAVCKT010016940.1, forward strand.
GCCTGCCTCGCCTTCTGCTAAGTGTGCCTGCCTGAATATTTCACAGAAAATTTTGCTTTGAGTAATTATTTCCCTGTATTTTCTTTGTCCTTGCCACACCAGGTCCAGACCAGGGTGGTGCATTTAATTAAGTTTCTGTTGTTTTGTGCAGAAAGTTCCCAAAGGCTGCTACCTTCTCTGTAAAGCTGAAGTGGGGCTTAGGCTTCGTGCCAGGAGGTACCTGCGTAACTGCCCCCTAGGGCAGCGGGCACGTGCCGCAAGGTTAGGGACCTAAACCTGCACTCTGAAAATCAGGTCTGTGTCCAATTCAGTAGCCACGCGAATGTGAAGGAGAAGTTTTGACTGGAAATTACATATTTCAGAAGGAGCAAGTGTTATTTACTTGCTTCATGCTTGAAATTTTCTGGAAGATTTCAGTTATGCAGCTGCCCTTTCAGTGGTATTAAAAATAATTTAATTGCCGCATAGGCCCTGAAAATTGGCCTTTTCACCTCTTATTATAGCATAATTTCTGTTTTTTATTTTCCTTCCCCTACTCTCTAATTAGTATGCAGCAATGCATTGCTCTTGGGGGAAATTGCAGTGCCAGAAGCCACACGATGGGTACCTGGAGCATTTCCTTAAAATCAGAAATACTGTGAAGTCAGAATTCCTTCACTGCTTAGCAGGAATCTTTGGGATTGTGTTGATTTTTTATATGCCTGTTTAAATAAAAGCCGAGTCTAACGATCCTTTTGGAAGAGTCCTTCCTGGTCGAATCGCTTCCCTTTTTTTGTTTAGTCCGTTTAATTAAAAAATAAGAAACGCATAGGGTTAAAGATAAGATGGTGCCACTGTTTTCTTCCTTATGTGTAATCTTGTTGCATGTCTCTACATAAGCTGTTCTGGCCACTCATCACAGTAACCAGCTGGGCCATTTCACCTGCTGGAGCCATTAAAGAGGACTCTCTCCCCCTAGATTAATCCCCTCCGACATTAGTTTTTTGCTCTGACAACTGGAGCAGGCATTCAGAATTTGCAGGTGGCCAGTGTGACGCACATAATTGCCTACAATTTTAGGCAATGAATAAAAATGGTCTACATTACTTGTCAAAGGTTGTATATGCAGTGCCAAGTGAGATCTATGGGAAGCCTTTTAGGGTTTAAAGAACAGTTAATAGCAAAGCTGCGCAGTGCTTTTTTAATCATAATGCATTTGTAATATAGCACTTTGATCTTCTCCTTGTAGGAAATGGTGTTATATTAGCCACTTTTAAACATTTATGAGTGAAATTCAGTTATAGGAGAGTAAAAGTGATTATTCTTAGGCAGAACGTGTTAGATTTCATTAAAAGTTTTAGCTTGCCCCTTCCTTGTTAAAATCGGCGGGGAGCCCTGTTCCTGGAGGGTTTCAAATCGGGATCTGAAGATTTAGAAGAGCTTTTTCCTTGTTTTTCCTTAAAGCGACTGCAAGACTGAGAAAGACCATAGTAAATACGGGTGTTATTTGTGCTTGTTTATACATATGCTTCAGAGCACCAAGCGTAAAGCCCTGCGCGCCCGGCAGCCTCGGGATCCTTCCCTTGCCTTCCCAAGATCTTCATTCACCGCGGCGTCAATTAGAACCTTAAAGACGCGCTATGTAAAGTGTGATCGTGACTTACCTACCAAAAAAAAGAGGGGAAAAAATTAAATAAAGAAGAGGGCGACTGCCCAGTACTAGTGCTGGCAGAGCCGCGCGTGACCCTCGCGCCCCGCGAGGCTTTTATTAACACCTGCGCGCGAGGAGAGCCCCGCCACACGCAGCTCGGCGCCACAAAACTGATGAGGGAAGGCTCGGAGGGTTCAGTTTGTGTCACTTGCTGTTTGCCGTTTCCATTTCACAGATGATTAATCTTTCTGTGAAGAAAGGCCAGAGAAACAAAGCGCATTGGGCCCTTCCTGCAGTTACTCCTCCTAAATGCACACTCGCTCGCTAACTAAAAGGCCTTTAGATTTCCTGCCGCGAGAGATGTGCTGCGAGTGAATGCAGCTGGTTGGAGGTCACCAGTGCAAGGCGCTCGCCATTGTGTAATGGAGGCTCTGGCAGGTCCCGCCTGGGGGGCAGGGAGAAGGTGTTGGCGAAAAATTAATGCGGAATAAAGAAGGGCTTTGGCCATTTGAATTAATTTCTTGAAGGGTGGATCGGCAATAATAGGCTCAATTTCTTCTGCTAACAGTTCTTAAAAAAAAAAAAAAAAAAGAGAGAAAAAAAGAAAAAAAAAAGAAAAAAAAAAAAAAAAAAAAAAAAAAAAAAAAAAAAAAAAAAAAAAAAACCTGTGTTTGCGGCGTCTCTTCCCGCCCGGTGCCCTTCCTTCCTTAATGGCATGTTTATGGTGTGCGTGGTCTCTCCCGCCGCACGCGCAAGCGTCGCGTCTTGGAGAGTTTCAAAATCCGTGTAAAATGTCCAGGCTTTTACATGGGTCTTATGAGCTCTGCTAAGAGAGGTGGCATTGCATCTCCTCTGTTGAGCTGGCTGGTTATGGGCTTTGCATTGCTTTAATACTCAGCATTTCTCTTGATTGACTTTCAAAGTACTTTTTTTTTGTTAATTTCTCTGAGATACTGTCTAATTTTTAATTTGTATGTGCATTTTGTGTCCTGATGTCTAGGTGCTTTGCTTATAGAAAAGAATTCCCTGATATCCAGCTGAGTTTTTGACTTTGTTTTTTCTTGATCTTCCATAGGACATAATGTGCAAAATCAAAACCTGGGTAATTGATGAAAAGAAAGCTGTCCGATTCTATCATGATTGGAATGACAAAGAGGTAGGCTGTAAGTTTATCCCATGCACTGATTTCTGTTCTGATTTTGCTACCTGTTATTGTCTGTTTCTCAAGTGTTTTTTTTTTTTTTTTTTAATGAATTAAATTTGCAGGTTGGGTGCAGTCTGTGTATTTTACTTTAATTCTGTTGCCTCCTCAGAAATATCATGAAGAAGAGAGAGTCCTAAAATTAATTCAGATTACTGTTTAAAGTTCTGTTCTTACATTTTCCATTCCAGATCGATGTTTTGAACAAACACCTATTTTTTACATCAAAGCCGATGATCTATTTGGTTAACCTCTCTGAAAAAGACTACATTAGAAAGAAAAACAAATGGTGAGTGTGTTCAAGTTAGATATCTAAATTTATGTTCCTATTTCATATGTTTCAGTGGTGAATAATTCCTTGCTCATTAAGATCACAAAGAATATTAATTAAAATAGTAGCAAAAGCTAATGCTGAACTTTTCTCATTTATACTCCCATTGATATGCTGTTCAAGTAAAATGCATATAATGAAACCCTGGGTGAAGTGTGGAAGAGAAGAAAGTACTTCCCCTCCTTGTATTTTTATATGAAGAACGTAGGTTTGATTTAGACTGATTTAAAAAATCCTGAAGTTTTATCACGTTATGTAATACCGATCATCTGAATGACATCTTATTCATTCCAAAGGACTAATGCCCTCACGCCGGAGGACTAAAGCTATGTGAACTGCACAGAAATCTTTCGAGCTGTGGCAAAATTGCACTTTTTAGCACTGCACTCCTGTTTGCAGTTGGGTGCCTGGTTTCCTTGCCACTGTTGGTGCTTTGCTTAGGGTTTATAGGCCTGTTTTGACAATCCTTAGTGTCACGAGCAGTGCAGGCTTTAGCCAGGTATTCCTGTCATCAATATTATGACTTAAGGACGTGATGGTTACAGAATCAACCTTACAGACATTGAGTCAACTGCATGGAGGTCCAGTCCTGGCATGGTAGGCACTTGGTGGGTATCTGCTGCTGAGAGACGCCCTGTGACAGCATGTCATGGCATGCAGCTCTAGGAGGAATAAACATTCATTCTTGGAGGAGGGAACAAATTGAATAATACTCTAAGAAGAAAAATTAATAGCAGTATATTTTGTTTTAGAAAACCCTTTTTCTAGTATTCAAATCTTTAAACACTTGTGAGAGACTTTGAAGATGTATAAATGTGTGTTTATAAACAGATATATGCATGTAACTCATCCAAATAAATCAAAAGTATCCAAAGCGGAATATCTGAATTCTCCTAAACTGCATCCTCTGTTTCTCCCTGTACTTCATTAAGTACTTAGATGCACATGGTTTCAATTTTCCATTAAAAATTCTCATTTCCATATGATATCAAAGAGTGAGAAGGCTTTAAACTGAAAAATAAACATTCATAGACTGGAAGCCAAAACAATAATTAATGTCAGATGGTTAACTCCAATAAATCATTAGAATAAATTCTATGAAATTACTGCAACTAAAACTATCCTTTTGATACTCCAAGACATTTTGTGTTTGTACTAAAGAATAAAATTTAACCTTTTTAATGGCAAAAAGCCCCCAAAAGCCCTCTCAGCCCTAAAACACCGACTTCAGATGAAAATCGGTAACAAATGTAGTAAGTTTTGCTTGTTTGGCCAAACTTTATAATTTTGTATGAATTTGTTTGCCCTTAGAATATTTTGTGAATATAATAGAAACATTAAAAGTGATTAAAAACAAAAGTTTTCTAAATCAGGAAAGCACTATTCCTCTTTTATTGTCAGGTGAATTTCTTTTTTTTTTCTTTTTTTTAAGTGCAGATGTAGAGGTTTCCCAAGGTTTGTTGTAACAGTACAGACATGAAAGTTTATGTGAAAATGGATGAGCCGGTTTCCTTGTCCGAGAAAGGATCCTCACACCTGTATTTGGATGATTACAGGTAGAGCTCGCTGGCTCTAATTGTACAGTAAATACCATTTCCCAGACCCTAATGGTAGACAGACTGCTTAGGAGACGCCAGTCTGTGATTTAGCTGTCGCCAGTCACCCCATGTTTTTTGTGAGGCTTGTTGTGATGATGACATAGTTAAATCCAATTGAAAGCAAATCTTTGTATAAATTACAATTTTTAATTTGTTAAAAAAAATCAAATGTTTGAATTGGAGAGTCATATAATGAAATGATTTAACTATTTCTATTGCAATTAATGATTTAGTTTTAAAAAGAAATTCCAGATCTCATGGATGTTAGTGTAATTGTAGCTGAAAGATCAAAGCCTGGGTAGCTGAGTGATGTTCCAGAAGAGAATTTACCACATAGCCATTTTCAGTACAGTTTCTGCCTCCTGCTGTTCCTATTTTCCCTCAAGCTAGCCATTGACTACCCCCTGTGCATCCCTGCTCGTAAAAAATGATTGAGGAAGTATTTGTCATGTATTTATGAGTGGGAAACATTGTGTGATAGGGAAAGGCATCTACTAGAACCAGAAAGATTGCCATTTTCCTCCATTCAGCCACTCTGCTACAGCTTTAAATCCTCTGTTTATGCAACATGGCTTTTATATTTAAGTGCAGAATAAATTTTTCCTGTGAGGGATGCTAACGGTAGGCTTTTGTCATTTGTGTGGCACTAACAGATGTAAGTGATTAGAATATATTTTACTGCTAGATGTCACTTAATTTGTGACTTTATTATTATTTTGAGGAGGAGAGGTTCGTGTTTGAAATGTAAGCCACATTGAGATTAGTCACTCAACTTTAAAAAGTTCATTTCTCAGCGTAATTCATAATATTACTGTAGCAGAGGAAAGGTTAATGCAGGAAATATTCAGCAATAAAATGTTTTCATAAGTCTTTTACAACTAGAAAAGTATTTAAAGCACAGCAAACAGGAGGGGGAGTGTTTTGATTGTGAGTATGAGAGAGAAAACTAAAATTCTCTTGTTTTACTGGGTCATCCTATCAGAATTAATGAATGTTTTAATTGTTAGTTAAAACACACTTGCACTGAAGTGGTAACACGATATTTTTCAGTCCTAGAAAAGAAGAAAACAGGGTGAAGGACAGGACTATTGTGTGTTTGAGTAGGTGTGTTGACCTTTTGAAAGATGTAAAAACTGGACAGGCTCCAGGCAGCTACTTGCTGGTTTTAACAATGTTGAATTAGTCATTCGGTTGATTTATGATTAAGACCTGGCCCCTGAAGAGAAGCTGACACGGCAGCTGCGTTGGGCGCACTTGTGGTGTGCTCAGATGACACTAATCGCGGTGTCGTATAGGGGGAATCCACTGAAACCGTTTTTACTGCATAGTGCTGGCCTCTCACCGAGTACCTGAGCCCTTTGTAAGTGATTTCTAATAATTCTTATATGGTTCTGTTGCCTTAACACAGTCTAGGTGTATCTGAGCGTTATCGCCAGGCGAGTATTCTGAATAAGCGAGTCACGTGCAGTTACAGCTGCTGAGCTGCAAGATGTTGCACGCGTCCAGGGCCTGAGATTTATCAGCCCTTCCCCTAATTAAAGGCTGGGGTTTGAGCCCTGCTAAAGAGGGAGGGCCCTTTGGCGGCTCCAGCCCGGGATGGGATCCACTGTGGAGCACAGGGAGCTGAGGAAAGGGGCGGCACGGGCTGAGCTCCCGCGCTGCAGGGCTGCACGGACCCAGCAGCTCCATCACTCCTCTCTAAACACACATTTTTTTTTTCTTGCTATCCTTAAGCTGCAGTTTTCAGAGCTGGTTTTGCTGTTGAAGACCTCCTAATGTGGCGCATAAAATAATTTAAGGTGTTGCAGATATTCCTGAAGTCATTTGGGGCTTATATGGATCTGTGAATATTGCTAATTTAATTCGGACTTCTTGAGTATCTAACTGTGTGTTCATGTTGCTTTCAAGACCCATCTCAAGATTTCATAATGCTTACTAATAAAAAGCAAAATGATGATGCTGATAGGGTAGGGTATTTCCCTTTAAATATTTTACAAGCTCTGTAATTAAAAAAAAAAATCTATTCTTGATAATAAATAAAACTTTGCATTTAATTTATATATTTTTCCTGCATTCTTAAACTCGATCAGCCCTGTTGTGTCAGATGAACAGTCCGTTGTCTTCTAGGATCCTGTTTCTGCCAGGCCACTAGCAGCTGCCCAGAGAAGAGGGTAGGAACGGATTAAGCGGAGAGTAGGAACGGATTAAGCAGAGCCTACGTGATGGATTAAGTGGAGGCTCCGTGCCCAGTGTCCAGCAATCTGTGGGACTGGGGAGGGGGACAAATATGATATACTGGTGGTTAAGAACTTTCGACTGATTTTTATTCTATGGATTTATTCATTGACCTTTTGAACCCAAGTATACTTTCGGCATCCCAATATCCTGGAGCAGAGGCTTCCACAGTTTAACTATGTGCTATATGCAGAAGTATTTCCTTATGTTTGTTTTGGATCTGCCACATCGTAATTTCATTTGATGCTCCTTAGATCTCGTGGTATGAGAGGGAATAATCCTTTTCAATTCATCTTTTCCATATTGCTTCAGATGTTCCAAATAAAAATAAGGGGTGGGGGGAAGGGGTGGCAGAAAGCAAAGTCCGAAACGAGGAAACGAAGGGCAGGGTAGAGGATAAAGAAGACTGCATGGATTTGGGCAGGAATTTCTTATCTCCTTAAGTCAGTGTTTCACTTCTAGACCAGTTTCCAAGGGACGTTGTTCCAAGGGGTGACAGCTCAGGATCTGCAGGACTCTGTTCCTTTCTGCTGGTATGTGTCCAATGGCAGAATAGATAAAATAGTTGTTTTTTCACCCTCTTAGCAAAACAGCGGGGCAACATCTTGTGCTGATAGAGAGCAGTCCGGGCAAGGGCTTTGTGAGAGGAGAAGCAATGCTATCCAAAGGACCTCATGTCTTCAGCAGACCCGTGTGAAACAACCCAAAGATTTAACACCCCACAAAAAGAAAATAACTCTAAGCTCCCAAGCCTCCCCTTCTGTTTTTGTGCGATATGTGGCTTTAGGGAAGTTCTGGAGTCACTTATTTCTCTATGCTCTTAGATTTGTTAGTGGTAAGTATTTGATCTTGATGTAAAAACATTTTAAGTGCAAGTTCTTCCTTAGGCTTTTACTTGCATTTTGGTTTGACACCTTTCAAAAGGCTTTTTTTTCTTGCATAGATCTGTTTCCAGCAGGTTCAAAGGATAGTGCTGCAGAAGTATGTGGCAGAAGAGGGCATGGTCTTCATCAAGAGTAATTTTTTTATGATATTAGTTTGACATATCACAAAGCAAAACATGGTTTAACAAGCAATATAAGGATATATATATTTAAGAGCCCTAATCAATTCATAGGTAGTATAATTAAGAGAAAGAACTGCTGGAGACTAGTTCTATCTCTGCAATAATTGAAAGTATGTTGACAGTGAGAATGAAACATCTTTATGTTTGTCCTGAAAAGATGCTAGAAAAAAAATGATTCTGGTGTTCATGTTGCAATGCTGTCTGAAATACATGAACTTTGTAAGTTCTGCTAAAAGTATTTTTGTTTATTTAAACAAAAAAAGTGTTTCCTTTTCTTTAAAAAAAAAAAAAAGGGATATTTCTGCTAATATACCTCTGCCATGCAGACAGAAACATAAATACATCGTTTTCAGTGTGGAAAATAATTTTAAATCAGCTGCAGCTTTTAGAGCGAACAGATATTTGAAAATACCAGGGTATTGTTTATGTAGCGAGTTACCTGAGTTGGCGCACAGTGCAGTTAATCTCACTAACTTTAGCTTCAGGATTATGTGTATTTCTGAATTCTCTTTAGTGTATATTTAAATATATAGCAGGTCTTAGAGTCTTTAACTTTTAGGCAGTTATTTTTTCTTTTTTTTTCTTTTTAAATTTTTTAAATTTTTATTTTTTTTAAATCTCTGCCATACAACAGAAGAATTTGAAAAAATACTTGAAACAAATGTTAAAAGATGGTTAATATATATGAAATGGTGTTTTGCATACAAAAGTTTTAGTCAGGTATACCAAGAAGATGAGAATCCAGGCCTCATAATTCTCTGATTGAGACACAATACCCTGTGATTCTGCTTTGTTTCCTTGATCTTTTTATTTTAACTGAAGAATCATGTGCATTTTTCGCTGAGCCTTTACCTACAGTTGCAGGGGTAGTGCATGCTGTTTGCCTAATAAACAATTATTCTTTATTATATCTTACACAAATTAATTAATGAACACAAATTAGTGTCTCATCCATCAGCTAATTGCAGTCATTTTTAGCATCTATGCCCTGACATTCGGAGTTAACTTCTTGCAGCTCTGACTTAGCAATTCCAGGGAGCTTTCAGTCAAGCCTACCTGTTCCAGAATTTTTGCCTCACTTTCTAGGAGGAATGTTCTCCCGGTATCTGTGCCAGATGGTTTCTCCTTTCTCTTTGGTTTGTCACATTCTTCTTTGCTTTGTGTCTCCCTCTGGAGTCCTCTGTCCATTTTGCATGTCAATGTGCATTGTTTTGGTGACAGCAGGAGCTGGGGACTTGCAGCAGGAAGGAAGCGGAGGGAAGATCCGCTCCCTGCTCCCAGTTCTGGTGCGTGACCTTCCCCCAGACCCCTGCTGGCTTCTCTCTTGTGCCCAATCCCACATGGGTGCTGTGGGTTATAGAAAGGGATTAAATTTTTGATGTTCCTCCACGTTGAATTCAAGGATGGTACTTCCTACCAAGCGCATGAGCTCTTAATTTTCAGGGTTATTTACTGTGTCTGGACAGATTGCCACACAAGTAATGGTGCGTCTCTGACACCAAGGTTACTCTGTGCCAACTGTAAGCTCCAGTATCCACTGTGTTAGGACAGGAGAGATTTTCCAAATAATTGTTCCTAGAATGTTTTTCAAATGAACTGTACTTTATGGTGAAGCTGTTCTCAGAAAATTCAGTCGGCACCTGGTTACAACATGGCAGTTATAAATAGCAAGAGCATAGGTTGCAAAGTCAGGAAATAAGGCTTAAGGAATTTACTGAGGATGTGTGGAGTCCTATAACTACTTAAAAAAAAAAAAAAAAAAAAA
>JAVCKT010016941.1:0-40958 GCA_032273925.1 Rhynchotus rufescens
AACTTTCCTTACAAGCACCAAACGTCTTTGGTCAAATGACATTTCCTTGAGCAATCAGAAACCCGGCCTGTCATGAATAACACAATGAAAAAGATAGGAGAGAGTGATTTATACCCTCTGAACTTGTTATCAGTTTACTGTACCTGCAATGGTTGTTATAGTGTTGCTTGACCCTGCAGCACCAAGAGGGCTAGTCACATATTTAGAGCTCCAACTTACCATTGTTTGCATTGGTTTTCTGTAAATAAAATATATCCAATTTCAATGTCAGTGGCTTTCCGGTGACATAAAGAAGTTCTGTGGTAACTGATATTACTCTTGCAACTAATCTTTCTGTTTCATGAAACAAAGATACCCACAGGCATGCCTGGCACTTGCAGACTTTAAATCTTTGCCCCTTGAAGAGGTTATTTGCATTGGTTACACGGCAGGAAGACAGCACGGGCTTTTTTGTTCCTTATGCTGAGTATTTCTCTAGTGCTGCCTGCTCTGCTTCCTGAATTCTTTTCATTTTACTTTAGTGATTAGGGGATAATAACCTTCCTCCACCAACTAATTTTTTTTTTAACAGAAAGCAAAAAGAGGCAGAAATAGGCAGTAGCTTCAGGTACAAAAACTGAAAAGAGTGAGCTGAAAATGCGTCTCCCTTTACTACTGTTCCTACCACTAACTGAAACAAACTTCCATACTTCCTTCTTTCTCAGGAAAAACAAAAGCAGCATTACACAGTATCACCCCATGGGTAAGCAAAGCACAGCCAGTAGTGCTCATCTCCCGAGGCTGGTCAGCAGTTACCATAGTGGTGGCTCTGGCCATGCTTGTAAATGACTGACCACCCTGTGCAGGGGCACCAGTGACCCATGAGATCGAGGAGCTCTTGCCCTCAGCCTTTCCAGGCTCAGCTAAAATGAGCCACGTTCTCGTGTGTCCCATGGAAGTTGCTGCTTCGGGAAACAAGTGAGCTGAGCCTAAAGCTCAGCCTCATGCTTCCCACCTCATACTGTTGGTTCAACATGTGTAGGATCTGTCAGTTCAACATATGTAGATCTGTAGATCCAACTAGCTTTTCATTAGGGTCTTCACTCTATGAGCTTTTTGTGGCAATGCATGAAACTGCTTTAAAATATTCCTTGCTCAGAAGCCACAAAGTCAAGGAAGAGCAAGGCTTTATCCAAGCGCAAAAGGAGACGGATTTGCCCATCAGCTGCCCCTTATGCAGTTGTAGTCATTCTTGATTCCTTCTCAGGAGAGAAAGACAAGTCTCACCAAGCCAAAGCAATAGTATTTTCTTTGGCCTGTCTTTGGTAGGACGAATTCGGAGGAGACAGAACTGACTGACCTCAATGTGCACATGCTGCTTCATATAAAATACTCATGCTGAGCAGTACAGCTTTAAACACTGGAAACCTCATTTATTGCTAGACTGGTTTATGTGCTTTTTCTTTCAAGAAGACTCTTGGATAACACCGATTCAGTGTTGAAAACTAGATGGACTGAGAGCAAGGATTAAATGCAGGAGTGAAACAATAAAGGCATTTAATCAGTGGAACAATTAATTAGGGGAAAGGAGCTTTTCCATCATTTGAAGACTTCAGAAGTGAAGAATGGCTGCTACACCCTGCCGAAGGTTGGACTACATTACGCTGACATGCTCGCTAGTCTTCAAAAACCATATTAATTTATGTGCATATATGTACAAGGTGTAAATTTTGGTGCCACATTTTTGAATGATGACAGCGATGACCTGAGACTTGTTGGTTTTAAAAATAATATTTGCGATAAGCATCATAAATCTGAGCTGCTCCTGGCCATGTAACTTTATTTTTATTAAGGAATGCAAAAGTTCTGGTGCTTTATTTGTTTGTGGTTTCTATGAAACACATCTAGCAATATCCATCTGCTCTGAGGTCACCTTCGGATTTCAAAATGTGTCACTTACTTGCAGATCATAAAATTGAAAACAACATTCAAAAAACATAATAGTCAAAAACCCCTTTCCCACATTAACCACCATCTTTACTTTACATAATGAAAACCAGAGATTATTTTATGGTGGTTGCTCTGAACTATGAATTAAATCAAAATACGTAGACCTTTTTGCCAAAAAGCCAGCCTTTTTGGCATTTGATATGCAGTAAAATCTTTCAGAGAGTGGGAGGCAGAGCAGTTAGAGCACATGCCGGGTTGTTGAAACTTGTTCTGTTTCTTGTCCCATCGCTGGCTTTATCACGGTACTGAAGTCATTGCAGGAGCACCTGGCCAGGAGGCTGCCCCTGGTAGAGGCTCTGGCTTCTGGGCACGTCATCAGGAGCAGCAGCGCTTACCAGGAGGGCTCCTGGAGCAAAAACCTCTGCTAGGGACCTGCTCTTTGCAGGCCTGGGGCATCAGGCACCTAGTAACTTCTAACAACGTTCCCAGGCACAGGGTTCTGGGACCACATTCTTCCTTCGTTTTCCTCCCCTAGGATTTGCCAGGGCTTCTGTACACACAGGAGCTGTTTCGGCTGGGGAGGTGGAGAAGGTGGGTCCAGGAGTCTGGTGCTTCATGACTGGTGGGTCATTAGATGCAGGAGATGGGTCTTGGGCTGCCTCAGACAATAGTGAGACAGACAGAGGGATTTTGGGCTGCCTCAGACAACTTGCACTCACCCCAGGCCTGCCTGGGTTTGTCAGCTGCCTGAAATCCCCAAACCAACTAGGGTTTTGCAAGGCTCCAGGTGAGAGGGACTCACGTGTGGGGCCTTGTCTGGCTGCAGCATTGGCTTGGCACCTGATGGGCTTCACCTGCATGTGCCCATCTGAGCCATCACCACCAGCTCCCTGTGCGTCAGTCAGAAAAAGGCTGTTTCAGGGTTAACCTATTTGCAAAGCAGACATCTGGCTAGAGGAGGTTGGATCAGCTGTGCCCTAAAGCAGCTCCTCATGGCTCCTGAGATCAGATATCCACGCCCATGCACTAGAGATGTCAAGTGCTGCTTGGATCAGCAGCATCTCAACCCAAGTCGCTCAGAGGAGGGCAGGTCTGTGCTGCTGCACCAGGTGCCCAAGGAAGTTTAAAATCAGCAGGCAGCTTGGTATGGAGGCAAGCCCAGCTCAGCTGCTTTCTCGGATCACAGCAAGGCACCTCTGCTCTGCTGGCCCACTGACACCCACGGGTTGCTTTCCAGGAACTTTCTTCTGCATATGGAAAGATGGTATGAAACGCACTTCAGAGAGGCCAGCTAGGAGAATATGGGCGAGGGCAAGAACTCTTGAGGAAAGGAGAACTGTTAGCATCACCTTTCCCAGCCTGATCCCTGCTTGCTCCATACAAGTGTCCCATTCTGCAGTTACTAAAATCGCTGGAGAAGAAGGAGTTTCTGCCCATCTGGTTGGTGACTAGTAGGCTCCAGTCCCTCCCCAGGCCCTCTGGGCGCTGCTGACAAATGTGGCATGAGAGAAGGGAGGCAGGTTAGCGCCGACAACTGCTTTTCACGTAGGGAAACTCAGACACAGAGCGTGGCTGCAGCAGCACCGTCGCAGTGCACCAAGGTGCACCAGGCTCAGCCTCCCTCTCCGTGTGTGTGTCACTGTCGTGGTGGCCAGGACTGGCGTTTGTGCCGTGGTGGCTGGAGCTGTGGCAGGGGGAGCTGCACAAGGCTGCAGCCTCGCCTGGAAGGAGACTTGCTGCAGGGCTGACAGGCTTCCACGGCCCACCACTGCCGCCTTACCCTGTGGCCTTGGCCTCCTGGAATAGCTTTGCTCCTAACAAACAGTTCTGAAGCCTCCAGGAGCTGTTTTCCTCCAGCCGGGTCTGTAGGAAGTCCCAGCCCTTCCCTGCCCAGCGCTCTGGCCCTGCAGGCCGGGCGCTGGCACTGGCTCCTCATGGTGGTTCTGGGCCCTCCAGCACCACCACCACGGCTCACAGCCCCACATGTTTTGTAGCCTGAGTATCAGGCTGAGGCTGCTCCACATGAGCCCTAAGTGGAAAGCTTGTTATCTAAACAGCAGAGAATATGGTGGGGAGCTGGGGCCGCCCGTGCCACAGCGGCATCACCTCAGGCTCCATCATCGCCGCAGCCACCAGAGCTGCTGAGAACGCTGAAGGGACCGATGCTGCTGCCCATGGCTGCAGTATCACGGTGAGTACCACGGCTCACCTCCCAGCAGCTCCAAAACACCGGGAGCAGCTGGGGGGAATGGGAAGAGCTTGGGTGTCCCAAGGAGCTGGGGCCTGCCAGGCCTCTCTGTGTGGCTCCCGCTGCCTCGGCTTTCCACGGATCAACACTGACCCCCGGCGGTGCGACGGGCTCCTCAGGCAGGAACGGGGCCAGGAGGTCTTCCTTTTCCATATGGAAAGAAACTGTAATTGCAAAATTATATATGGAGCAGTTGGGCACAGCACGATGCTTCCCCCGAGAGGCAGCCAGCCAAACGAGAGGGGGCAGATGCACATTGGGATAAAGAAAGAAGGAAAGAACAAGTAAATTTGAGAAAACCAGGATAAGAGAGGGACTGAGGAACCGAAACAGCATAGACCTCTCCATAAAGAGCTGCTCCCATTACATGATCTTCTTTTTGGGGAGCAAATAGAGTCATTTCTGGAACAATAAATCTCTCTATTTTTGGTTGAGCTTTTTTATCTTCGCTAGACTTTACTGAACCTCTTCCCTAACATCATTCATGTATGCCACAGGGTGGATACTCCTGCACTTTGTTGGACTAGATGCGAGTATCAGCCTGGCAGGGAAGCTCCAGAGCTCCATGCACAGGCAGGGGCAGCAAAGCAAGAGGGCAGGAATGAGGAGTCAGAGCTGATCTGATTTCACCCCAGATTCCTTGAACACTCCTCCCTGTCGTATCCAATATAATGTACTTGCTTAGGAACTGCCTTAAGAGCACACAGCCACACAGCCTGTGGTAGAAGCACATGTGAAATCAGACATACCCCCAAATTCCAGAAAAAAACCCAAAAGCAAGCAAGCAACCAACAGAACTCCAGCAGTTCAGCATTTCAGAAGCTCAGGAAAATGAAAGAGCTCAAAGAGATCAGAATGGATCCTGGTCCTGCCAGTGATCTTGTGTCAGACAAGCTATTCTCTATTCCCTACACCAGCTGCAAGACTGCGGTACTTACTTGTCATCAAAGATTAAAAGGCAAAGACTAAAAACGTAGAGATGCAGCATCACCCAGTCAGCTCTGAAAGCATCTGAAGCCTTTTGAGACCCAGATTTGTCAATCAGCCCCTCCCAGGAGTTCCCCAGATATCTGAATATCCCCTTCCAGGAAGAGGAGAGTCCTGGCAATGCTGAGCAGCAGTTTGCCAAGCTGACACCTCAGTCTCAGTGAGCAATTCCACCAACTACTTTGCTGGGAGTCAGGGGGTATTTTTAGCTTGTATCTACCACACACTGGCTCTGGGGGATGGTGAGAGAGAAGGACCGTGGTAATTTGTGCATTGGCTTTAACAAGCAAGGTTAATACATAATCCGCAAATGTCAACTCATATTTGTATTTTTTTTAACAGGTAAATGGAAACATGATATCCAGATAAATGGATAAATTGGAAGGGTCTCAACGGCAACCCCTTTTCCAGTGGATTTCTTGTAGAGCTCTCATCGCCTTCTCAAGGTCTTCAAGAGGTTGGAGGGGGAGCACCAGGGGTCTGGTTAGGCCACAGCCTGCTGTGCAGAATAGTAAAATGTTTCTCTCTGCCTTCTCCTGCTTTGCCTGGGATCCATCCTCTGTGTGGAAGCTAGAGTCAAAAAAGGGGGATATTGGACTCAACTAGTGTAACCAAGCCAGGAACTGTGCTGGCATTTAATCTGTAAAATTCAAAATGAAATCATTTCATTGACTAAGAGTCTCCAGGGCTGAGGAAGAGATCAGAATATTGGGCCCTTTGGCTTTTTTGATTTAGCAGTGCATTTCTCAAACTTACGTCCCGATTTAGCTTCATTTTACAGATGCTCTTCATGGAACCGAGTGCAAACCTCAAAGGCTCCCGAGCCCGCCAGTCCTTTCTCATCACTTTCGATGCAGTTTCTGTGGAAACTAATGCTAAAAATAACCGTGCTGATCTAGCCTGGCACCTGCCATATTCTTCTCTAAATGTAACTGTTGGGTGTTCTCGTGCCTATGAACTTCTGGAAACAGACCCTACCAGCACCACGCCCATTCCTGCAGCCTCTGAGTCCTAGCCAGGGCTACCCTTAGTAGCAAGACTGGATTTATTGCTTTGACCGTGTCTTGAGAGCACCTTGTACATCATGGTTGCTGCTGGGAACACAGGGTAACTTGGCCCTCAGCTCTGAATCTTTGCTGTTTTAATGACCTTCTCCCTGTTCTTGTGCTGTGGATCCACGGTTACACAGAGCTTCCTTTTGTCCCCTCCTCTGTTTTCAGACAGGGATCTCCCCTTTGCTGGTCAGTTCAGGTACTACCCAAGAGAAACAGTCAGTTTAATGGCAGGCTGTTTCCCTGGTGTAAACACAGGTTGTTCCAGAGGGCTCTGTGCTGCTGGAGAGCTCACACACAGTGCTGGTCCCTTGGAACTAGAGCAAAGGGATCTTGAGGTGCACTTTTCCAAGAAGCCTGTATGTGAGAACTGCACAATTTTGATCTGAAGGCTTTCCAGCATTTTTGCTCTGTTCAGGCTAGAAAGTGGCATGGCACCAGACACGATGCTGTTTTCTTTAGCTCGCTGGTGTGTGCCCTTTACCACTGGCCCACTCCTCCTTCTTTGCTTGACACAGGAGCAGGCAGGGGTCTCAAAAAGGCCATTAATGTCACCCAAACTCAGCTGGCTGACCCAGCTGAAGAGCTGGTCCATGCAGGAGAACAGCAGACACTTCCTCCTGTCCCCCTAAAGCTTCTAGGCCATAGGTGCCTCTTCGTGGTAGGAAGCATGTGCCAAGCTGGCCCAGAGAGCCGTGGGTGCTGCAGGACAAGTGTTCTCTGGACAGCGTAAAGCTTAAGAACCAAAACTTGAGGGTGAACTTCCTGTTTTAGTGGCAGCGTTCTGGGAAGCAGCTGAAACATTCAGTGCTCCTAGAGCCAGGGTAGAAGCAGAACATCAACTGCTTTGATCTGAAAATTGTGTCTAGGAGAAGGAACTTGGAGTAAAGTTGTGTTTAGAAAGGAAGTACAATCCAGCATCTCAAAAACTTAGTAAAGGAAGTACAACTTTCTCAATCTGTCAAAAGAGAAAGAAGAACTGCAAAGCAGGAAATTGCAGAAGCACATTCCAGGATTGACATGCATAGTACAGGGATTCACCCCAGAGCAAGGGAGAACTCCAAGAAACCACATCATATTGAATGCAAGGCTAAACTTAGATGCTTGCAAAAGCAAATCAGGATGCAAACATTAAAAATAGCTGCTGTGGCTGCAGAAAGCGAGGGAGAATTAGACTGGAAGCCACCAGAGGAAGATGATTTGAGGGATAATATGATGCATGGGAGAAGAAAAAGGAATTGGGAAGCGTAGTGTATACAAAACTAGTAGATTACTATCCCAAGGGCAGGGAGATGTGGCAGGTCAAACTATTACTGCTGTAATGCAAGAAAGGACCCTGCAGGATTTGAGATAAGAAACCTGGAGCTTGCACTCCACAAGTGTGTTATGTCAACTTGTCTAGCGGTTAGGTAAGAGAAAAACAGTGTCACTGATGTTAATCCATAAACCAAGAGAAGATGTGGAGCGTTCTGTGAATGAAGGCAGGGCTGCTCACACATTGGCAGGACGTTTATCAAGTGCCAGGCACTGCTTCCTGGTAGAGGTGGCTCTCCTGGCAGCAAGGATGTGGATCAGGTTCCCTGAAGGGGAGTGAATTATGAGAACTCGCTGGCCAAATGCACGGCCGCTATTCGCAGCCAGTGCTGATACAGCGGAACAAGGGGGTGCCCAACTGCAACAGACTAGTAGAACAGGATGAAGTAATAAATTATTGAGTGTTACAAAAAACATAGGATTTTCAGGAAAACAAGAGGGGGTAAGTTCTTGTGTGGGCAGAGCAGGACCCATGTCTTACAGTAACTGGAGACATCAGTGGCAGAGGGAAGTGGCTGCGGTAGAGGAATAAGGGGAAGAGCTGCAGAAAGCAGTAGCCACAGGCAGTAAGTCAGAAGAAATGGTCCAAGCCCACAGCAGGGCATGGAGAGTGTTAAACGACTGCTAAATACATGGGGTCCTAGGGAGGAACTCAACTTCTTAGCACAAAACAAAGACATGCACTGTCCTCCTGGACACTGGAACATCAACCAGGATATCTGTAGACCTAAGAAAAGAATACAAGATAAATCACTTACGGTTAGCACCCTTTTCTCTGCGACCTAGAGTGCTTGGCCTGCAATGAAGAGTAAAGCATTTGATTGCACCAACAAGGGTGCAAGTCTTAAGCATAGAATGACCCAGCTGCAACTGCTGCCTTCCTAAAGCAAGGATGAAAAACAAAATATCCCATTGAGAAGAGTGCTACAGGGTACAGACAAGTTTAGTTTTAACTGAATTTAATTTTAATCTTGAAAGAAAACACACATCATTTGCCAGTCTCTAAAAGTAGGGATGCAATCCTATCATGCATCTTTCTCATAAATAATTTAAATATTCAGGTTAATATTTCATGGTAACTGAGTAGCAAAAACTGGCCCCTCGCTTTGTGACAACTCTGCTTTAGCTTGTACAACAAACCTGCACAGCACCTCATCTTCTCTGATGGTTCTTAGGCCATCAAGATAAATGATAAATCTGCCAGGGAGTCTTTTTCTTTTGTGCTTTCCCCTGAGCAAGACATCACGCAGCTCAGTCCTGCCAGCAGGAATGTGATGTCAAAGGCAAAGATTTCCCAGCGCTTTGTGGGTGTCCAGCGTAGACAAGAGCAGCTGCTTGTTCTGCACATGCTGCTTTGGGCTTCATCTCAGCTGCAGGCCCAGCAGCAGCAGAGCTGGCTGCATTCAGCACCAGTCCCTCCCTGTGCAAAGGGAAACAAGTCTTATCCTGGTCACACACAAGGGGACTTGCAGCTATTTTCCCTTTAAAAAGTATCTTGCTTGCTGTGGACTACACGTCTCATTCAGTTTTGTCTACAGAGCCAGAGGGGTATTGGAATTTAGCTGTGTGGAACACTCCAAATACTGCAGCCAACTTGAACATCTTCAATACATCATCTATGTCCTTCCCTTGACTGGTACGGAGCAAAACATCATCTACTGCTTTAGAAAAAGGTGCATTTCACAAGGGCTGCACCTTGGTTTCCAAGAGCAAGATTTAAGCAAATGCAGCCAGGTTTTGTGCTGGTCGCTAGTCAGGTGTCCTTGACAAGGGCTGTTCTCTAAAATTCCAAATTGCCTCTCCCCCACCCCTTAGCCCATACATTTGTTTGGATCGTAAGCATTTCAGAACCAAACTCTGTATTTTGCCAGCTCTTTCTTGCTTTTTCTGCCACCTTTTCTCACCTTGCCTTCCAAGTGGAACAGCTCTAAGGGCACATACTTATTTTATCCATTGAAAAAGCAGGAGAAATTTCCCTTCTCATCAGGACTGAAACTGCCTCTTTACAAAAGCATTACAGAATGAGTACACATTAAGTCTAATGCAATTTTTTTGTTGTTGTTGAAATGCTAAGCCTCTCACTTGCATCTGTGGCTAGTCCCAAAACATCAGTGAAGCCTATTCTGATCTAATCCATTTCTGCTTGTGGGCACAAGCACCACGTTGTGGCTGCAAGCCATCCTGGTGACCAACCTGGCTACTCACAATGACCAAGTGCTGTAGGACTGGAGTTCCAGGTCACAAATACATAAATATAGGAACGTAACTCTGTTAAAAACACTGTCGGTTAATAAAGATGCTTTACGTCTATCAGACAACCTTCAATCTCAAAAAGTTACGGGGCTGAAGAGTTTAACTGGTCTTAGAAGGATTTTCTATGCAACAGAAAAAATGAGAAATTTTAGATTTGGGATGAAGTATGTATTCTAAACAAGTGTGCAAATTCTGCCTTTAAGGCAGAAAGCCTCTGACCTGAAGACAGAAAAACAGGGCAGAGGGCAACCACACACTCAGTGCTAGAAAGGAGATTATAGACAAGGGTTGTCTACAACGTCACATCGCTCAAGCCCGCGCTCAAGGCACAATAAACTTCCATCAGGTGACAAAGATCCATTCGCTACAGGTCTAATTTTAAAAATTAACCTAATAGAATTACTAAGAGGTCAAAATATTGGTCTCTGATAATATTCATACAAGGTTATCTTAGTTCTCCAAGATAAAATTGCCTGTGCTATTTTATCTTGGCTGCCTATCATTCCATTAGGAAAATAACATTTGAGAGGGCTGAGTAGTTTTGATTCTTCTCTCTCATCTGCCAAAGAAGTGAGAGCCCTACATTCAATTACAGAGTAGTCAAACTTTTCTCTATCCATCTTTTCTCAACCATACGTAGTGATATAAACACAAACATTACAAATCATTAGTGACAACTACCAATCCAGAGGAGGATGATAGGTAAAAAAAAACTGCTGAAAGATGGATGATGATTCAAGGCTTAAAGCTTGTACTTGAAACAGAGTTCATGCAGTCAATGAGGTGAGAAAGCTGCTGGCAGAACACCTTAAAATGATGTCTTAAGTATCTTGATTATGATCTTGCAACCTCAATAAAAGCTTCAGTCTCTACCTTAGCTAACACTAAAGCACTTTTTTTTGCTATATACCTGCCTATATCCACAAGATTCATGTTTTATCTACAGCAATTCTGCAGCTACACACAGGTAGCAGAAGTTAGAGAAAGAAAGATCAGGCTCAACCTTTTAATCAAAGTTTAAAGCAAATCTTTTAAGACCCAGTGCAGATTGCTGAAGCAACAGGAAACACGCCCAGCTCAAAGTAGTTTCCTGGTGGTTTCAGGCAGAAATGCCAACAGCAAGGGACTGCTCTCAGAATGCACAAGTGCTGACCAGATGGCATCCAAAACTTACCTGAATGACCCAGCACCTCCACACTTTCACTCAGCATTAACATCAACCACCAACATCCTGAAGATCACTGAGGGAGAGGCCAAGACAAACTCGATGCTCTGCATGGCTGAGGAAACAGCCAAAGCCTCCTGCTTTTCACCACTGTTTCTGCAGAACAGTTTGGACTGGACTTGATCCCAAACACCCATCGTGGAGACAGGACAGCCCAGAACACTCAGCTAACAGAGCTGCCAAAGGAAGGCAGAGGCTCCAGAGCAGAAAAGGCCACCACTGTAATCTAAGAGACCTCAAGTTTATCATGTCACTTCTGGAAGTAGGGCACATGCAATGGAAGTGCTGTTGTCCTTCAAGTCCTACATTCCCTTTGAGTTGCTTCTTGCCCAAAGGGGTAATTTGCAGCTTCCTTCTGAGTGTTATCTGAAGGGGGATGGATTTTGATCCCCATGCTTTTGATGCAAAAGCAACAGCTGCTTGGGGCTTTGCTCCTACCTTCCTTTGGGAGGGGCCTTTGTAAGGTGGGATAAAAATTTGGTATTAAGTGACCCTTAAGGAAACACAAGCCTGTTTTCTCAGAGTAATACTATATGTAGTAGTTATTAACAAGGACAGCATAGCTCCTCTTCTTTCAATTCTCTTATCCTAAAAGTGAAAAGACACAAAAAGGAATAATCACACCCTTCCCTAAAAATAAGATATTTTCATTGAGAATTCAGACTGTTAAGCAGCAAAATCCCTCTCTGGCATGGGCTATCAGAAGGAAGCCCTGAACAGCATCAAGCAGATGGACTCTACAAGAGTATTTAGCCACCTCTACAGAAACCCAAGGCATTGGTGTAAACATCCTTCTGCTTTACAGAAAGCTTTAGCTATGGCCAGACCTCACTAGCAGAAGGAGTTGTCCCCCAGAAGCTGAGAAGCTACCACACTTGCTTCTGTCACAGCAGTCAGCACTTCAGGCACATTCTTTCAGCAGCAGACATTTTATTATGCTCTTTGGCTCAGAAGTTCACTCTCAACATCAGTATCTGACACACTAAGCAGTGTTACATACAGTTATGCCTATTTTTAAGTCACAAACAGTTTAAGAATCAGAAATTGACTGAAGAGCAGCTTGTTTAGAGGATTTATCGAAACAAACATTAAATTTTGGACAATCCACAGTAAGTTGGCCATCTCAGTAAAGAGACCTTCACAAGAAGAACCAAGTATTGCTCCCCACAAATATTAACAAAGAACAGTGTCAACTAAGAGTTTGTCACATTCAGACATCTCTAGTGGTGTGCCTTCATATACAACCACTGCCCATGCACCTGAAAGGATTTTGCAGAAGCCCAAGCACTAGCAGTTGGGGTATATTTGCACTGAGTTGTGCAGAACTTGTGTCAACTTGGGACAATACTTTCAAGGCATTTACTGTACACATAACAAGTGACTTAGTAAATTGTGACTTTATAGCTACACCGTAAGCTCTTTTCTTGTTTGGAGACTGCCCCAAGCCATTAACCAATGCATTAAATATGGAAATAAGACCCTTTCAGACTTGTCAGTAGGTTTCTGCTACAGCAGTATACAAGTTCTACAAACATATGATAGCTGTAACTGACAGATCTGTAAGTTTTACTGATTGCTTTCATAAGATATCACTCCTAAAGCTCAACTGCATTTTCAGTGGTATTTCTCATGTCCTAGTTGGATTTCCATACCAGTTTTCAAACAAGGCTTGTTGCAGCTCACTTAGTTCTAACAATACACCAAATGCAGGTGCTCTCCTAACCCATACCTCCTATGACAATAGCTTAAGAACCCTCTCAAATGGGTCAGCATGTATATAATCTAAACATTCTGCTCTTCAAAACTGTCATAAAAAGCTGCACAACTTTCAAAGGCTTAATATCTTGTGAGATACCAAATGCTTCAACTAGGATAGTCAAGATCTTGTGTCAAACCATAGTACAGAAGTTGGTCCAAAGTGTCATCAATTACTGAAATAAATCTTAGTGAACCCAGACGGTTGGCAGTGTGATGAAGCAGAAGCAGTGGAGCATCTCCTTGTTTTTATATTCTTCTTGGATATATTCCTGAGCTTAGAGAAGTCTTGTTTATTTGGTTGTGCAAGTTGGTATCCTTGTACACAAACCAAACATTTCCTCCCCACAGGACCATATTAAGCAAACCAAACATCTGCAGGTTAAAGAGAAGAAAAGAACATAGTGAGAAGTTTAGAGATCACAAAACAAGACAGAAGCAGCAGTTATCTTTGGTATCCCTTTGATTTTGGTACAAGACACTTTATTCTAAGGCATGTTACAAGTAATTTTAGAAGACTTTACAAGTTTGCTTATCAACTTTTTCAAATTCAATGCAGAGAACAGGATGAGTCAGCTCTGCAGAAGCACATTCAGACCACATAACTTATCACTGCTGAGGTAATGAACAGTCAGTTTTGAAAAAGCATGATGTATTGAGAATTGGGCAGGGAGTGCCTCATTTGTCCTGCTTTGGAAAAAGGAAAAAAAAAAGAGTTCTGAGCATTAGCACTCTCTACCAATCATGACATTATAAAGAAGACCTGTGTGAGGTGCAGGAAGTTCTCACAATAGATAAAAAGCCAAGTCTGACACCAATAGACAACAGCAAACGTAGTTTCTTACTTGCACCACTCAAGCCATTTCAATGGACTTGTCTAGTAAAATATTGGAAGTTCCTAGCTCCAGGCAGAACCCAGGAATTTGTGTGTCTATAAATGACACATCTAACAGTTCTGGAAACAGATCCTTCCTCACCAAAATGAATATTCTCTTCAAAAATGTTTGGTATTTTGGTCAGTGATATGGTGCAGTATTAGTGGGCCTAAATGACTAGTCACCTACAAAATCTTAAGAAGCAATGCAAGCAGCAAGAAACAGGGCACTCTGCTGCCAGAGACCATTTCACACCCTATGGGGCCAGTAAATGCATCATAAGATGTACCTACCACTGACACGTTCAGAGTTCCCATGCGGGTTACAGACTCAAGAACACAGGTTGTTCCTGGGGCTTTACAAGACTCAGCTTCCAGAATAATGCTGCCACCAGTGGAGATTTTGATGTCAGCAACCGCTTTGGCCCAAGCAGCAGTGCTGACCAGCCACAGGAAGGCTGTTACCACAGTGACAGTCAAGTCCTACAAGAAAGGAATATTCATTAGCAAGCCAAAAACCTGCATGATTGTGACAAGAAAAAGTCAAAGACAGTACCAATTATTAATCCAAAATAATCATATCAGTGCTAATAAGCATAAGCATTTTAGATACTGATGATACTGTACTTACAACCTATAATCTATGTTGGCGATCAACTACAGAAAGCTGTCTGCCTTTTCTATTTATCAAGCATAAGCAATTTCATCCCTGGTAAGAAATTCCATTGTAAAACAGGTATCTAATACTTATGGTAGAAGTAGGGATAGCAAGTAAGAAAGAATGCAGAGAATTTAAATTTGGTTGGCTAGTATTGCTCAAACTGTGTATCAAAGGTCTCTAGGTCTGGTTCTAGGCATGCTCTAGATACTTTCTTGAAAATGCTGGTCATGACTTTGGTATTTAAGATTCTCACAACTCCAAGGCAGTTATTGCCCTTTACTCACTGCATTGCACAGCAGCTGTTCTACACAACATGTTCCTAGAGCCTAGCAGATGGGCTCCCCATCTGGAATAGCAGTATGTTGCTACACATGATCTAAAGAGTTGTAGAGAGGACACTGTTTACCTGGGAAGTTAGAACTTCACTCCACTTCTTGCTTCAAGAGCTGTCTTAAATAAGTTCTTGAACATCTATAGCATCTTAAGATCCCCTTTTCTACTCATGTCGTAGGCACTAGTCTCAAAAATTTGCACTCATGCTCCTTCTTGCATTTCATGAGCTAGTTCATATACTCATATGAGTAGTATTTCTCATCTCTTTGATGAAGAGAAGCCTTTAACATTTTAGTATTACTTACAGTCAGTGGAAACTTGCTGTTGCGCTGGTACACATGCATGTATCCAACGTACACGACAAGGGCAGCAGTGCAGTAGAGGAATGCCAGCACCGCGAGCGTAACAAAAAACTGTGCAGAAGAGGCATAGTTGCCCACGAGATAGAAGTCAGTCCAAGTATCACCGCAGCGTTTTGGATCTGGTGCACTAAACACAACAGTATTTAACCTGGAAAGATTACATCCCTCATGTAGTTAGAATTTACCACACAGTGGAAGTTTCATAGTCATGCTTTACAGAAACTGTACTTCAGCGTTTAGGTTGTCTGAAGTTACTCTATAAAACCATAGTTGACTCATACTACCAAGATGTGCCCATAATACTGTGTGAGGATCTCAGACTGATTTGCCTCCTACATCAAAAGGTAATAGCAACTTCAGTTATTCTAGACATAACATCAAGATTTCTCTTAAAGAAAGAAAACTCAGTTTGGAAACAGACCAAATTAAACTACTAAGTTCAGAGACAGGTAGTTAAATAAGCAGATGAAGGCTTGTAAGACACCAAGTTACATCATTAATTAAAAGCATTACAGCAATCTCAACTCAGCCCTGCTGGCCAGTGAGCAGGTAGCACAGAAGTGTCTCAGACTGCTGCTCTCCTCCCCAAGTGCTGCTACAAGGCTCAGTTTCACAACCAAGCTCTGCACTTCTGCAGCAGCCTTTACTAGTTGGCATTTGAATCCTTTTCTGTTGTTACATCAGTGCTTCTCAAGAGTTTATTGATCACAGAGCCTGAGCTTGCTTCAGCTGTGCATCTTCCAAATCAAAGAGAAACCTCCTTCTTAGCACTCATAGAAGAGAAATCAGCCCATTTTACACTTCTAGATCTTTTAACCTGCTTTTGCAGGTTTAAAAAAAGCAAAGGAGTATTTGGTTACTGTGTACCCAGGCACTTTGTAAATCCAATAGCAAGATAATTTGAAAGAGCAAGTTTCTCCATCCAGTCTTTTCATAAAATTATTATACCAATGGCTCATAAGATTAAGTCACCAGTGCAACTAGCTTCATAAGTGAGGTTAAGATTATTTTGCTTATTAAGCAACCATTTTCCATAACATCCATGCAATGCTAGAACATAACCCAAATTATAGTGATAAAGCGCTGCAATGTTTTGTCACACCTACCAAACTCTTTCTACAGGGCACTGACAACCACAATACTTTGGAAGAGTGTAACAAAAATATTTCAAGTTCTTGACTGCTGTTCAGCAAGCCACAGGTTTCACACAACTCCCTCCACAATATAGAAATTTTAAATTAATTCTGTTAGAGCTAGACAGAATCAAGGGTGAGTGGGATATATGGGGAAAAAGGTATGAGCAACAGCTGAAGATGCAGACTCACCTGAATGGATAAGCAAAAGCAGCTGTAACTGTTTCATTTTCCACTCCCTTACAGGAAACCAAAAGGGTAATTTCACCTTGAAAGCCTCCACACGTGGCAAAAGCAAAGATGGAGAAAATCTACAGAAACATATACAGAGCATCAGTACAAGAGCAGACCCTGATCTTCAGTTTTCTTCCACTTTCTATAGATTTGTTATAGAGACTTTTCTTCAGGTTAACAGCCCACTAAGGAAGACTTAAGTCTTCCTTCTCCTAGGTGTTTTGGGATGTGAAGAGGCCTTCCATGCTGCATACAAGCAGCTTCAAAGTCATCCAAGAGGTTGTATTCCAGCACTTAGGTCTGGTCACACACATTCCCTTAATATTGTCAAAGGGCAAAAACATGGAGCCTGGACATTTATCTCACCCTTGACTAGAACTATTCCTTTCATTTCCAAGGAAAACAGTTAGATTTTAAACACACCAGCAAAGCTCAAAGGGCACAAACCAGCCTTCTGGTTCAAGTAGCTGGTGAAGACAAGGAGTAAGCAAGGATTAGGCTAGCAGGGCAGCCTGGCAAAGACTCCTCCTTGGGCCCAGGAGGCTGCAGCACACCAGCAAAGCCAAGCCCAGGCTCCTACCAGGCAGGCCCTGCCACAAGCCCCAGGGACACCCCCAAGAAAGAGCACAAGGAGAAGCCCAGGGCTCCACTCACCCACTCCAGGACCTTGATGAAGCCCAGGGGCTCCAGGAGCAGCCCAAAGTCCAGACACAGCCCCATCATCCTGGCAGGAACCCAAGGCCCAAACACACCACAACAACCACCTGCCCCAGGCTGGTCTGAGGAGCTCTATAAAGGGGCAGAGGGGGCTGAGTGGCAGCTCCTGGCCCTGCCCACACTGCCTGTGGCCATCTTGTGGTGCAGCCCCCAGAGGGAGCCTCGGGTGGTCCTCCCAGCATGGAGAGCTGGGTGGGACCTGCTGTCTTGGGGCTTGGTGGCCTGGCCGGGAAATGGCTCTGCACCCAGTGGGCTGAGGAGGGTGTTACAAGGAGCAGCAGTGGCCATTTTGTGAAGGTGGGTAGTCCTGATAACAAAGTGACACAATCTTGACAGCAGAACTTAAAAACTTATTGTACAGTGACAGTTTACAACAACCCTATTGACTACTTTTTTCTTTTTATAAAAAAAAAGTCTAAATAACTTGTGTTACTGTGCCCTGCAGCTAAGAAGTTAATCTTCTTCAAAACCAAAGAGTTAAAACCTGCAAAGAAGCCATAGCCCTGTAAGAGAGGGTCCAGTCTCGCCCTCCCCATGTGGCTCGGGGGATCAGGGTTGGCAGAGGCCGTGAGCAGACACGGCAGCTTCCAGGTGCTCATCATTCCCCTAGAGACTTCTGGGGTCATTGAGAGACTCCTGGGAAGGCTCAGAGGAACACCGGGGTGTCTGGAGAGGGTGGCTCCTGGGAGCTGTGACTTCTAGAAAGCTCCAGTTGTTTCCAGGGAGCTCTGCCAGCTGGTCCTGGGCCACGGGAGCTTGGAGCTGTGTCCCAGCTGGGTGTTGACTGGGCAGGGTCAGGCACCGGTCCTGCAGGTGCTATGGAAAGGCCTGTCCTACAGCTGGATAGGGCACAGCTTTCAGAAGGATGCACGGAAAGGGACCAGAGACTTTTCTCCAGGCAGCATCCACCTGCTGCCCCATAGTGACCGTGTGTCACAGGGGACTGTCCCCACCACAGCCTGGGACAGTCAGACAAAGGAGGACACAGCTCTGCAGGCTTGAGGTCACAGGGTTGCCTGAGTCCTCTCGCTGAAGCTGAGGCCATGGCAGTTGATCTCCTTGCATGCAGGAGGCCCATGGGTATTGGTGTCACCAAGTAAAGGAGCTGCAGGAGGAGGCTGTGTAGTCTTAGAGATGAGAGATTGACTTGGATCCTCTGAAACCCTGGAACTTCAGGAGTCCCAATCCCCAGCAATACAGAGGAAGAGCAGAATCTGGGCTGGTCAGGGTGGGAAGTGGAAGCCACTGAAGTGGAAGTCCCTGAAGACTCCAATACAAGTTGTTTCAGATAGATTCCCAGGGCTTAAATGCCCACAAGGAAAAGCTTTCTCATCAAGCCTTTGTAAAATGCTTCTGTGTATTAGCTGTGTGTCCCAGTGTTTTGCGTTTTCTTCAGAGTTGCTTTTATCTCAGTAAAGACCAACACGAGTCCTGCAAATCTAGACAACATGGTTCATTTCTCCTCCTGTATGGTATGGATATGCAGAGACAAGGTACTGGGAAGCCTGCTCAGCACAAAATGTGCACTCTCTCACTCCACAGGAGGTGCAGGATGATCAGAATTTGCTCAACTCTCAGTGCCAGGCTGAACAGCTGTAGTTGAATTATTGTGCCAGCTTGCTGGAAGAAAAGTAGATGAAACTCCACTGTGAGGATTTGATTTGCCAATCAAATTATTTACAAGATATTGCAAACATTGAGCATTGCTGTGCAGGTGCTGTGACCTGAGAAAGTTGATCTCCACTCTTGGGAGAAGGGAGCACTGCAAATGCCACATAGGATTTTCCTCTAATTTCAGCTCAGTCCCTAGAGCTGCCTCTGTGTCTCAGGCTTGGTGTATCCCAGCACTGAGCAGCTGTAATAATTTGACTTTCCTGAGTTTGAAATACTTGTTGCTATGACAGATATTACTACTGTGCATAAGAGATGGGAAGCAGTAACATCGTCAGAAACTGCCAGGTCAGGAAATACTTGTGAGGTCAGTAGCAAAGTGTCGGTCTCTCAACTGGCGTGGGGCTGCACTTCTGCATAATGTTGGCAACAGATACAGGACATTCTCACACAATTTACTTCTCCTTTCAATGAGAAATGTCTACCTTAGCTTTCCGCACAACAAGTAAGAGTGGCACGGAGACCTCCTGCTGCTGTGGCTCCTGGAAGCAGTCCAGTTTCAGAGCTGTGAAAAGCATGGTTCTTGTGCTTTCTTTCACTTCTGCATTGCAAATACAGCTGCTGCCCAGCACTGGTTCTCTTTATAACAGCATATATAAACTCTTTTCAAATCTGATGTAATTGGAGGTTTACCAGCTTTATTGTTAAGGTTGTGTTCTTACTATGCAACCTTGCTTTTAAGGCAAAACACAGAATAGTAACAAATTAATTACAAATGAAGGCTAGTTGGCATGTATATTAGAAAATCCCAAGAATATGTGTTTGTGGGTACAAAACACCCTTGGGGCAGGGGCAAGGACCCCTCTGCGTGTGGAGCTTTCCTTGGCAGAGTGAGGCAGTCCTGTGATGACAGAGCACTAGAGCCAACGGTGCCAAGCCAACCTGAATGGACAGGCATCATCAAGCATCTTCTAAACCTGATTTTCAAATTGTCATATCATCTTATTTCTGTCATAGCTGTAAAGCCTTCCCAAATGGGTACAAGCTTTCTAAGCAAAATAAATTTTTTCTGCTTCTCAAAGCAGCTACCAAAACTCTACATGTTGTCAGAAAGCATAGCAGGGTCTCACATGAGTGGGAGCACCCAGGATAGCAAGGTCTACGTCACCAGTCTGCAGAATTGCACATGAAATTTGCAGTGAAGGTGATGAGATCTGTGATAATGTGGAACTGCTGTGTGGACCTTTCTGTCCTGAGGAAGCTCTAGGCTCAATGGAGCTGTCCTTAGTGTTTCCAGGACACAGCTCTGTCCAAGCTTTCATCCTGCAGCTTCAGGGATGTTTTATATATGCTGAGCACAGGCCGTCTGAGCACCTCTAAGACAAGGTCTAAGACAACAAAATTTTGTGTCACTGACTACTGTTGCAAGGGAAGAACATTAATCTATGATTTTCATGATGAAAAACCCATGATGTTAAACAGAAGAAGAGGACCACAGCAGATCTGTACAGGTCTGCTGGCATCTTTCTCACAGGGATATGGCAGTGGCACAAGTTGAACACTGCTTAGTTTGGCCTGTTGCAGGTCTTGTAGCCTCAGAGTACCTTGGGGAAGTCTCTGGGTGGAACTGACAGAGCTCTCATCATGTTTTTGTGCTCTTCATGGTGGTCCTGAACTTAGTGTAGATTTTGAAAACGCCCACCAATCTAAGGGTCTGCCACAGTTCAATGTCACTTGCCCTTGAATTAAATGTGCAGTAGCTGCATTCAAAAAGCATGCCCTATAGGAGATTATCTGTGCTGCCTGCTGGCCATGTATTACATGAATGTCACAAGGAAAACAGTCCAGAAAAAGTGTTGTGCTTAGCTTAACTGCCTTGAACAGACAGTTCCTTTTTAACTGAATAAAGGAGTAAAGGACTAACATCAAAGGAGTAAAAATCAAAATTTTGAAATATGTTCAGAACAAGAGAAAAAGATGGAGAATCTGTTTGGCCATTGTCTCCACCATATGCTTCATGCTCAAAGAAAACTGTCCCATCTGTGCAAGTGGCATTTCAAGTCTTCTTTTAGGCTAAAAGAACCAAGTAATCCCTCCCTCTCAACCCCCTCCATATCCAACATACCTTGCTACTGCTTCTTTCATATCTCCGTCTTCCTTCCCATCTTTTACTTAAAACCCTATAAGCAATGCATATCCTTGAAAATACATATAGGCCTTTGCCTGACTGCTCTCCACTTGTCAGCTAGCTAAAAATATTTCATTACTTCAAGCATTCTTGTAAAGTGCTCTCAGCCCTTGACTGATTTTTTTTTCAAAAGTCTTTTCAGGTGTCAGATGTCTGGCAGAGAAGTGCTGTGAACTACCTGCACTATTCTGGCTGCAGGCTCATTAATTCAAAATTGAAAAAGACTCTTAATTTTTCACTCCATATAATTTATCTCGCCACTGGGGTTAAAAGTATTTTGGAACATTTTTGCTAGTGGATTGCACTGCAGTTCCACAAATTGCATCGCAAAGCGACGTCAGACATTTTAAATAGTACCAGGTGCTTCCACAGGGCCATTTTCATAAACTGAACCAAACTGAATTAAATCCCTGCAAGGAAGAGTATAAGCAGGTAAACTGTAAACTGCTTAAGACCATTTTAATAAGTAAAAAAGACCACAGCATAAAAAGAGAGTTATTTTGCTTAGAAAAACAGCTTGAATTGGAGAGAAATGGAAAGAAATATAAAAATATATATAACAAATGGAAGAAAAGAGAAGTAGCTAACAATGTGAATTAGAAGACAGGTGATTGCAGAAAAGTGATAAGAAAGAGAATAGAACGAAGAATGGTCTGCAGACTCGTGGACAATAGCAATGCATTTTTAAAACACAGGAGACAGAAAAGAGATTAACAAATCAAATAGACAGAAATTGTGGAAATGCCGACTCAGAAAAAGGCAGAAATGATCAATATTACCTTTTGTATTGGGGAAAAAAAAAGCAGGAAAGTCTTAGTATGTTACTAGTGTAATAAATCCTTTCCACTCCAGCAAGGCTCAGGAAAATGTTGAGTCACGGCTGCTAGAGAATTTGTATCAGCAGATGTTGACCCCAGCAAGCCCAGTTTGGACATGCCTGATAGAGGAGCTCTGTTGATCCTAACAGATCTTTGGAGATCATCTAGTCCATCTCCTGCTCAAGCAGGGTCACCTGGAGCCCCAGGACCACGTGCAGGCAGCTTTTCAATAGCTCTGGGTATGGAGACATGCAGCCTCCTTAGGCAACCTGTCTGGTTCAAATGACCTGGATGATTAAGGATCACGAGAGTTCATTTTCTTAGGCTGGAAGAGTTGGGATGATGCAGCTTAGCAAAGTGAAGGATAACTGAAGAAATTACCCCTGTGCTGAAGTATGCCAGGGAATAGGGGCAGGAAAGGCAGATTCATGCTAGAAGGCATTTTTACTACAGGGATCATAGCGTATAATCAAAAAATAAATTTATACTGAACGTGAAGAGGAGGCAGCAGATTCTGGAAGTGTCTCTCGATGGCAGGCAGACCCTGGAAGTTGTTTTAAGAGGGGGCTCAGAATATTTGTGATACTGCTGCTTGTGACAGCACAGGAATGAACTTGATGACTCATGATGTCTTTTCCTATCCCAATTCCCTGCACAGTCCAAACAGAGATTAATTCAGGGAAGTCCTGGGCTCTGTGCTTACAGATAAGTCAGGAGTGGATGATTAAGTGGATGCTTATGTGGCAGGGGAAGCACCGGTACGCTGGTGGCAATACTGTCTATTCAGCAGGTCTGCCCTAACTTCTGAAGCTTCAGATGGAGAAAGTGCTTTTCTTCTTCCCATATGAAATATATCCAGCACGTAGCTTCTACAGATAGTTCCTCTCAATGTAATAAGATGCATTTTCTGTCCTTTTTGTTAACTTTTTGCCTACTTTCCTGTATCTTTGCATCATTTGATATTATTTGTCTGTGCACTCCGATGTTTTAAAGCAGACTAACAGTCTTTGTAACTGTTGGTATATTTAGTAATCTTTTTATTTCTCTTTTGGCACTCTAATCACAGTGCTAAGTTACATTTTACCTCTTTTTCCCATCTTTCGTGGCACCTGTTTGCCTTTTCTGCAAGCCTTTGGAAATCATACCCTTTGCTACTAGTCCTGAAGAGATTTTTCACTCCTTGTGACTTTCATCTCTCATATCTGAGCCAGTTTCAAATACTGTACTTAAAATAAGTTGAATTTTTGCGAGACACTGTTAAGGCACGAAAATGCCTTAATAAATTCTGGCCATTTTACTCTGACTGCCTTTTATTTCTTCCCCTCATAGCAGCTCAGCTATTTTGAAGTTAATGTGTTGTTTACTAGTACCATTATCATCTCAAGCCTTAATTTGCAGCTTCTGCATGTGCAAAAAATCTTGTTATTTCCCTTGACCCTGTGATCAAGCATTAATGCATCCTGCTAGTCAGTCACTCCATGAAATCCACTGAAGGGTAAGTCATTGTCTCCTTACACTTTCCCCCAGAAAGGCCACACAATCCATAGGAATCTATGGGGAACCTGTAAGATTTTTTCCCCTCCAAGCAAATGATTCAACATGAGGTTTGCCTGTAGTTTGGGGACTGTGGATCTGGCTGAATTGCTGAAGTGTTCTTCAGATGCCACTTGCTATGGGACGTTGGCATCTGGGGGAGTTTTGTAGAGCAGGTGGCAGAGATTGGTGTCCCTTTGAATGGAGCAGGTGGGGGTTACCCAGCCAAGCTCCCAGGTCTGTACTGTGGCTTTCTAAGTGCACTAAGCAACATTTCTGTGTAAATTTGCAGAGCACTTGAGGGAAGCGCCCAACTGTGGAGGATATATCAGTGCAGGAGTCTCTCTTGGCTGCTGTCACCTTCTAAACAGATCTCCATAGGGGTTGCAATCCAAAAGAGAAGCCCATGGCTTAATTTTGGTAGCTTGTCATCTTGTAAGTATTAACTAGGTGGCTGGGAGACTTCTTCTGTGCAATCGTTCTGTAAATATACCTTACAGATTAAAATACTTGGCAGTACCAAGGCAGTGCGAAGTGCCTGCTAAATCCTGCTGACAGAATCCTGTTGTACCATCTAGTGGCATGTTGGGATAGTGCACTCGATGGGAATTGCCTCATTTTCAGGATGAGCTGGCTATTTTTAGTGTAACAAATGATTGCTAATTTATGTTCATCATCTATAAAACCCGGGATCAATGCGTTGAATGTGAATTTCTTGGCTGAAGGGGAGACAGGTAGGAGTCTCAGAGATGTTGATTAAAAGCAGATATTGGGAGAGGAAAGCACAGGGAAAAGATGGTAGGATGCATTCAGTGCTTCAGCCAAACCTGTTAGGCTTGGTGTGGGCATCTCTTAATACACATTGGTGTCCTCTAAAGCCTAGCATTTACTACTGTATATGATCTGTATCTTTTGCAAAGCACAAAGCTTTTGATGGATTCTAGGGCCTCTTTGTTGGCCCTGCCCCTTAAAAACATTCCCTATCTGTGGCTGCACCACTCTGCAGAACCGTGTACTGTCACATCCTGACCTGATCAGGATAAAAAATAAGTCCACAGAAATGGTTGTTTTTCTTCTGGACCAGTTCCACAGGGTGGTCCATCACATGGCTGCACTTGAGCTGGGCCAAAGCAAGAGATGGTTTGGGGGCAGGAACGAGAAGCTGGGGAAAAGACATACCTGTTTCTTCTTTTTTTTTTTTTTTTCCAGCTACTTTGTCCCAGAGATCTCTTCTTAGCCAAAGACTAAATTGCAAAGGATCCAAAAAAGAAAAAAAATCTGTCTCCTACAAGAGATGTCACTGCGAGGAAGAGGGAAGGTAGTTCCCCTCCAGGATGGCACCCTGGATGTGGTCACACAAAGACCACAAAGGGCAGGAGAATTCGGCTCCCAGCTGGAAGTGCAGCTTGAGAGAGAACCCCCTGGGAGCTCCAAAAAGTGCTGGTTTCTCTTGCACCAGGCTCGGCATAAACTCAGACCTACACAACTCTTTCAAATCTCAAAGGACCTGATAATTTATAATTAATAGTATAACTAGGCTGAATGCCTTCCTTTGGTTTATTTTTTTTTAAGGCTGCAGATTTCCCTAGTGTTGACAAAAGATGTGTTATTGACATCGCTGTGAAGTTCCGTTGTTTGCTATTTTCTTCAGCAAGTGGTAATTTTATTGACTTTGGCAGTGAGATTGGTGTTTTGCATGATTTGAATAGATTTTGTGACACAGAGGCATAATATAAACTGAGATGTTCCAGAATAAACAGGACTATTACTACCAGATGGAAATAGTCCTGAGACATTATTGGGTTTGAAAGAAAAAAAAAATAGGACTCAGATGAATCATCTCAAAGCAAAATCTAAGTACAAGATTCTGTATTTTTTTTTAAGAAAAAAACAACTGAAAGCTATACACAGTATTTTCTTTCAAATATTACTAGTTTGTCTATGCACATACTTAGAGTATATTAGTCTTTAAAAGACATGCTGACACACTTGAATTAGTGAGCTAATTATACAAGTAATTTGAATCTGAAATGAGATATATCAGATTGTAAAACAAATAAAGACAGCTAAAACTCAGAAGATTGGGGGGGGAAACTTAATTATGTATGAACTTAAAGGCAGCGAATGTTTGCTGATGTTGCTTGCAGAGCTGAACAAATTAATAATGGTGAATTTCATATGAATTCTAAATTTATCCTGGTAACCCTAGCTCCTGCAATCAGCAGATAATGGCATCTAACACATGACAGGTTTATAACTCAAATCCGGGTCATGGACACGAGGCCACAAAATAAAAATTAATCTATTCAACAGTATAAATATCTCTCATTCTGAATTGTGGGAAAGGAAGTCTGATGTGCTTGGGAGGAATAACCGTGCACAAATACAAATGGTGCAATGAGTGTCACTGAGACACAGTAGATGTTCTT
Organism: Rhynchotus rufescens; assembly: GCA_032273925.1. Taxonomy (NCBI): domain Eukaryota; kingdom Metazoa; phylum Chordata; class Aves; order Tinamiformes; family Tinamidae; genus Rhynchotus; species Rhynchotus rufescens. The sequence continues at coordinate 25,657 of JAVCKT010016941.1, forward strand.
AGGGAATCTGTTAAGAATTTAAAAGCAGTGGAGTGAACTGAGAGATCTTATCCTTTAGGTCACAAGTTAAAAAAATGTGTATGGTTTAAACGTCAGCGAGCAACAAAATGTAAACTGAAAGAGGGATATAAAAAATATAAACTCTTAATTCAGCAGTCTGGATTAAATTTGCTAGAAAACAAAAGAAAAGACTCAAGCATTCGCTGTAAATATAAAGGGCTTTGCTAAAGTCATTAAACGCATATGCTGCTCCGTGAGTAGTAAGCGCTTAGTCCAAAAGTTCACAGCCTTCAAAATACGAAGGTGAGGTCGCTCCTGAGTGCAAGCTGAGAGCTTGGCCCAGCCTAGATTGCCGTAGGAAAAGCACTAGCTGCCCTTGGCACTTAATTTGGGAGCTACGTGTTTAATGTCTTCCCCGGGGGCCGCCCCAGCACTTGACATTTAGCAGCAACAACCTGAGTCGCGCCTGGTTGACCCCTGCCCTTTCCTAAAGCTGAGCTCCGAGGCGGGAATAAACTCAGCCGCTGTCCACGGCCGCCTCTCACATCAACAGGGTGTTCAGCAGGAGTCCAGTCTGGGCAGAAAACGGAGCAAATGAGGGTACCAGTTGGGAAAGAAGATGCTGCAGCATCTCCAGAATATCCCTGGAAAACTATGGCAGAGAAATCGGGAGGAGAGCATTTCCCATAGGCTACCTGACAGGTTTAGACCGTCAAGTAGGTGACCTGGAACCATCTCTCCATGCTCTAGTCCTTAGAGAAGGCTTTTAGAAACGCAGGTTTAAGATCCCTTTGAAGAGTTTCCCCCGTTTTCCCAGGTCTTGGGGCACGCACTGGTTTGCCCGGGATGGGTGCCCGGGCAGATGGGTGCCCGGGAGCGCCCTCCTTGTGCTGCTGGCACCGATGGCTTCGCAGGGCAGCGGCACCCCTTGGCACTCCTGCATTTCTAGCGTAGGCCCTGGCTTTTTGTGGGATGGCCGGAACACCACATGCCTCCGAGAGGGAAGAAATTGCCTGGTGTTTCCTCCACGTTGCCCATTCCAGTGACTCCTGGCACTCCTGTCTCTTCAGGCGCCTAACTAGTTATGTCAGTCCTTATAGGCTTGACTTCCCTCTTCAGCCATCGCCTCCCTCCCTCACACTGCCTCTGTTTTTCACGGGATTTCTCTCGTATTAATCAATCCTGGAGGAATTTTCTGGCCTCCTGGGATGGCAGCTGGAGGCAGGAGGTGGCCGGCTGGGATCTAGGCGGGCAGGGAGCCATCGTGTTGCATTGGGTGCCAAACCCGTGTCCCATGCTGCGTGTCCTGCTGTGCAGGCCCCAGCCTGGGCTGTCCATCAGCCCTTTTCCACAAGAAAACCTTGTGGGAGGCCAGAAAGCTTAGCAGGAAAGTTGAGATGACCTCAACTTGATGGTTGCTTTGGGGTCTTTCACACATAGCAGCGCTCATATGCAGGTGCATGTGGACAACTTCAACTAGCCATATCCCAGAGTCAGGTCTAGGAACACATAAAGTGGGTGTCCCGGTACTGGAAAGGCTTGTGTGTTGCCTTGGTTCCCAGGGATTCTTCCAGGAGTGAAGATTTGGCTTCACCAGTCTCTTCCTGTCACTCTCTTGGCCCCACGCAGCACTTTTGTGATGCTGAAACATAAAGCTGGAACAATCTTGTAGGGCCACAGGCACCAAACCCTGAGGCTGCCTCAGTTTGGCTTTAAGCCTTGGCACAGGCTTAAATCCACAGCCAGGTCCTTTCCTTGGACTACCTTCTGCACCAAGCACACACCAAGTTCTGGGCTGTGCATAACGCCTGGAAATGTCACCTTCTCCACCTTTTCCTGCTGACATCCAAGAGAGAGATTTTCTCTGGAGCTGCCTCAAACAGGTATATATATGCTTGGCACATAACATATTCACACATAATTTACATTAAGCTATAAATTTCAAGCACCTGATTAAAATTCATATTGTTAACAGCAGGCAGAATTTAGGACCTAAGTGTTTTGACAGAACCTTCTGTAAGATGGAGCTTCATTCGGGTTCTCATTAAGCCAGTATAAATAAAGACTAACTCCCTGGAAGTCATATCCTGAAAATATGGATGCCATTGACTCTCTTCTCCTGCGGAGATGGATTTTTTAATTGAAGAATCTGGCTGCAGAGAAAAAAAAACATCACCAAGCACCTACCCCGCTGTGGGCTGTCCTGTGCTGGATATGCCTTGCTGGGGCAATCCTCTGCTCTCTTCTGCTCACGTAAGGCAAAACCTTTGCTGGGATAGATAATACTGAAAATTTTCTCTCTCTCAGTAACACGGATTCAGGCTGACCCACCAGCTTTTCCCTGGATGATGCAGAGTGATAGCTGTAGGATTCCTTATGAGATGTAGAAAAGGTTTCCTTTCTTGTTCGCTTACTGTACCTGCAGCACACAGAGTGCCCTGCCAAATCCCTCAGGTCAGGGCCCACTTGAGGCCAAGAGAAACCCCTCTGTGGCCTCAGGTGTCCTCCCCCTGCCCTGGGCTAGTGCCAGGGATCAGACTAGAGGGCTGGGCAGACCCTGGGGCTGACCTAGTGTGGACACTGCTGTGGTGTCCGAGTCCTGCTCTTTCCCTGTGTGACGAATGCAAAATTCCCCATCCCACGCCGGCAACGCTCCTCCTCACGTGCTCACAATAAACTAATTCCAGAGCAGCTTTCTTTTCAGCGTTCTTTCCTGCTTTTTTGGCAAGTGCTCCTAGCCAAGAGATAGGGGCTTAATACTTGGCACGAGATTCACGGGGTGCTGGAGGCGACCTGATGACCTGAACGTCAGCAAGCCACCAGCTGTGGTGCTTCAATCCAGGCTGACCACCTTCCTTCCACTTAGGCATGGAATTAAGAATAAAAGCCATTAAAAATACCCGTGCTGTCGTGCTGGCAAGCGTGCTGGCATCCCTCCGCGCTCGCGGGACGCCGAGGTGCCTCTGCGCGAAGCGCTTGGCCGCCCGCCCGCCTGTGCTTTTCCAGGGGCACGTGGTCAGCGACTGCTGCCGATGCCGTTGGCAGACGCCAGGAAAACATTTTGTAAGGCTGGAAAATCCCCAGGCCTCACATTCCATCTGACAGGTTCACAACATCCTCCTCCAGTGGCATCGCCGGAGCAGGAAGCATCCAGGAGGGTGAACAACAGCCTTGAGCCCTAGCAAGGAAGGAAGAAGGGGAGGGAGGGAAGGAGGGAGCAAGTAAACAGCATTTTTTTCCCCTCATGAAGAATTTTATAGTATCATTTCTTGCGCTGAGTATTCGGAAGTCAATAGCTGGTCCTCAAAACTATGCAGTTGGCTTGAAAATCAGCCTCTTGATTCAGCTGAGACTCTTTTTCATTTGTCTTCTAATCTTTCTTGCCTTTGGGAAGTGGTGTTTGCCAGCTTTTCTCTGTGTTTCCTCAATGGTTAGAAGCTTCCCTTTGGGTGGGAAGGAAAGCCAGGATTCTCACATAATCACAACGCTGCAGAAGCGTCACGTACCATGGGACACTGCAGACCTTCCCCGGGAGCTCCCGTGATTCCTGTCCCCAGGATAACGAATATATATATGAAATACATAGGTACGGAAATCAGAAGGTTTCATTTTTACATGTTTCCAATTAAAATGCTTTAGCTATTCATTTTGAAATCATGTTTTATTCTGAAGATTACCTAAGTTAATAATGGAAACAGAGTTGAAGCTAATCAAACACAAAGCAGGCCATTTTGGGGCCAACGCAATATTTCAGCTCTGTGTGTAAACACAACGTGTTTTATTTCAGCTGCCTTATTCAGAAAATCTGCTCCGGGCTTGGGACCCACCGCAGGCTCCGTGCCAGCTCGGGAGATTTTCCTGGTGCCCGTGCAGAGCCCAGGCCGGAGATGATGTGGGCACTGCCCCAGGTCCGAGCTGGGACAAGGACGCGGCGGTTTTAGCCACAGCTTGTGCAAAAGCCTGGGAGGAAGGAGGGCAGGGCTCTGCATTTTTCAGCCCGCTGCAATATGTTTTCCCTATCTCTGAGCTGGGGTTAAAAACCCAAGTGCCCTTGGCCCACGTCAGATGCACCGCTCTCAAACAGAGCTGCTTCTCTTAACATATAACCTAGCTCTTCAGTCCTGTTAGAAAACAAGATAGCTCTGTGGTCTTATTATAGGAATTGTTATTATTAAGAAAAGGCAAAAAGAGGCTTGTTAGTGTTTGTTTTTTCTCTCCGTTGTTTGCATTGCCAGGTAGAAGGTTGTAATTATTATTATTATTATTATTATTATTATTATGGTTCTGGAGCAACTTTTTGCTGCAGACTGTGCCCCATTTGCACAGTGTTTTGTGTTTCGACGCTCAGCTCTGCGGGGAGCAAGGTGCTCAGCAAGAAGCCCCTTGGCTGCCCCAAAGCACCTTCCTGCCGGGGGGATTTGGGGCGTTCGGTGGCCCTTTTGGCCTCCACGGTGCTTTCCAGGCCTTTCCCAAGGCAGCGTGTGACTCCACGGAGCACAAACCCAAAGCGCCGAGTGGTGGGACGTGCTGTAACAGGAAATCACCTCTTTCCTGGTGCTTCTGCTACCGCAGCAATGTTGACGCTGGATCTTCTCCGAGCTAGGGAAGAAAAGTAAGATCAGAGGGGATCTTGGAGCCTGGAGGGGAGGAGCTGTCACCTCGCCCTGAGCGATGGCTTCTCCTGGCTCTTGGCTGCACCAGCCCGACCGAGGTGCCCGGCGAGGCATTTGTCTTCCTTTATCTGCAAGATGCACAACCCCGAGAAGGGGGAAAAACAGTGATTTAATTCTGTTGCAGTTGAATGCAGAAAGAAACAAGGAGGGATTTTCCAGTCATCCTCGAGGCCTTTTCATTTCCAGTGCCCCTGAGACGGAGATTTATGGGGCTGTCACTTGACAGCAGCTGCTCGAGCTCTAACTCCTGTGTCGCCTTTGGGAGGAGGGCGATGCTCTTTGGTGACCAAAAGCCATCTCAGGTGGGACAGCTCAGCACGTTCCAGCACCGGGGCTCGCTCCGGTGTAGATTTCTCTATGATCTTTGTGTTTCCTCAGAGGAGGATGCTATGGCCTCTTCTCAGCCCTTGGGCAAAAAGGATTAATCCAGTCCTCTCGTTTGTCCCCTTTGCAAACTGCTGTCACTGTATTGCTGTGAATAAAAAGAAAATGAGACAAGAAGAGCTATTGTCTAATCAGCCTTTCCTCTAGCACCACAGGCGAATTTTAACTTTTGAGCAAAGTCAGAGCAGGGAGCATTTGCTAACTTGTGCGGCAGCAATTGACTGCAGAGGAAAATCAATGTCCCCCATCAAAACAGCTCGATCGCCTCGTGTGCAGGCGCGCGGTCTGGCTCCCAGATGCCATGTTTTGCCCTACCAACATTTCCAGTTGTCAGTATTAACCTGGATTTTTATGTTTTACCTGTAAATATTCCGCCTTCAGCATTTGCAGGTCCAGGTTAAATCACCTTTGCAATGTGCAGAAGACGAGGCGGGCGCTGGAAGGCTCAGTATGTGTGAATGTGTGAATGGTCACACAATAGGACGAGGAAAGATGTTTGGACTGCAGTAATGGGCGTCTAGTAGCTCTTGCAGCTTTGGGCCCCACTATTTGGGGTGATTTTGGGGCTGCTTCTGGGCTGGCGTGGGAGCCTGCGTGGTCGCCCCTGGCCCAGGCTGATGGGCTGGGGCTCCCCTGCTGACCCACTCCTCATGCCCGTGGTCCCCAGGGCCAGCTGGCAGCTGAAAGCTGAGGACAAAGTGGTGCCTCCTCAGCCTCCCGGAGGGTTTCCTCTTCCTGTGCGAAAAGCAAGTCTTCTCCTTGGAAAAGCCCTGTTTCCTTCTGTCTGCCAGTGCCTCGGGGCTGGGCCTGTGCTCCCTTGGGGCTGTGCTGCTCTCCTCTCCAGTGCCCTTCCTTCCCTCACAACCCCCACCGGGGCTTCCACATCCATCTGCTCTTCATTAGGAAGAAGTTGGCTTGTCCAGCGCGTTGGGGTGACCCCGTGGCAGCAGTGGGGAGCACCATGGGGACCTGTGCAACACGGGGAGGTCCCTCTGACTGGCACAGTGCCCGTGTGAGGGCATCTGTCCTACGAGAGCCCAAACCCATGGCTGGAAACCTGACTCCCAGACATAAAGCACTACAGGCTTCTCGTTCCTGGCTATGGCTAATCATGCTGTGCAAACTTACAAAAAATAAATAAATAAATAAATAAAAGGATATATACTTTATTTGTGAGTTCTCAGAGAAAATTTAGACTCAGCCGCAAGGAGGGAAAAAATAAGCAACAGAGGATTTTCTAAAGAAAAGACATTAATTCCCTGTGAAGGTTCCTCATGCAGAGCTGCCAGTGAGAGTCGTTTGGAAATGATCAACTGGGGGAATGGGAATGGTTGTGTCGTTCTTGGTTTCAAATAAATACACTTCTTGCTGCAGCTGGGGACCTGAGCAAGGGCACCGACTGCCTAAACACTGCCTGGTTTTAAAGTCATTTCAGCCTCAGGAGTTAGGGAGAAGCAGCAGCTCCCAAGAAGAGTTGCAGCCGGGTGCAGTATCATGCAATGAGAGGGGAGGACCGTTCACTTTGCACCTCCCTAACAACTAACAATCCAAACCAACACTTTTATTTGGTGCCTTGGAATGAAAGGGCACAGCAGCACACAACCTGTTGCGTGACCAGCCCACAAGATTATGGAGCTTGGTGCGCGAGGACAGGACTTTCTCCTTGCTCCTTGGCCAAAAGTCACAGTAACGAGCTGCCGTTCGATGCCTTTGGCAGCCACGAGGCAGAAGGGCAGCGATTCCTCATGTCACCCAGCTGAGAGGAGCATTAGCCCTGCACCTGCACCACCTCTGTGCACTGCTAGTCCAGCAAAGACTCCTTTTCTTGCCTTAAAAAAAACGTATTTTTCAAAATTAGGAAGAGGTTATTGCTTGCTGTGGTCTTCCTCTACGGTGGAAAACAGGGTAGAGGAAAAAAAGGAAAAAATGTTAAAAAAGAGATACAGATTTGCCTGTTTTAATTATTTCCTTTTGCTTCCCCTACTACCCAGATATGTCCAGCATATTTCCTGGAAAAAGAATACTTTCAACAGAGTGCAGGACTGGACTGGATCTGGACCTTTATTTTGCTCAGAAGGTACCTCATACTAGTTTCTGTCCACAAAACTTCATTTTGGGGATAAAATTGAGTTGCTGCACAGTACTGAGCCTTCTGGCTATTTTAAAAGACCAACACATACCTTTGGCATTACATTCCTTCTTCTTTTTCCATTTGACTTCTTGCATGGCCATTCGTGAAGAGGGCGAGAGCCAGGAGTGCTTCACCAATTGCTTTGAAAATGCAGTTTTATGAGGAAATAAAGTAAAATGGATCCATCCAGTAGGAGCAGGATTAACAAACCAAATATAAGAAATAACAAGCAGGAAATGAAGTTCATAAGGAAGTGTATGAAGGCTGGGAAAGTCTCCAAAGCGGGAGAAGGGAAGTCTGAGCAGGACTCAGCACCCCAGCTGCACTGAGGCTCAGGAGAACCACCCGACAGCAGCGTCTCACCTTAGAGCTGCTCGGAGAAGATTTTATTATCTTCTCTGCACAAATGGCTTCCTGATTTCTAACTGATGTGATTTTTGCATCCGTTCATTAGATATCTTTATGTTGTGGGCAGTTCTTCAGAGATGGCAATGGCCCCACGCTACCTTGTCAAAATGCAGTCAGAATTCGTGCTTTGCACAATCCTGCTTGCATGCTGAATTAGGCCAATTTAAACATTTTGTTGTAAATGATGCAAAAGCATTTCATTTTGATTTCAATTATATTTATTTTTATAAATCTAAATACATATGAACTTAATATTTGAAGGGATATGCTAACAAAGTCACAGTTTCAGCAGTCTGGAAACTTTTCCGACTGTGTATCGAATGGGCAGATTCACTGGAAACAACCTTTTCTGCAAACAGCTCTGGTTTTAACAAAAAATTGGCATTTTTTAAGGAAAAAGCTTCACGGGAAACGTTCCCAGCAGTTCTGCTCTTTGCTCAGGTTTTGCTCAATGGCTTTCACAACACTCAGAAAGGTCAGTTTGTTTTCTCAGGGAAAGCAGAAAGTTTTCATATTTTCCTCCGCTCTCCTCCTCCAGCTAAGAAGAAAATAAAAACAGATTAATGCTCTCCTTTTGGTAGTAGAAATATTATATATTCTACTTCATAGAGTTGAATAATGTATTTGAAATACTGTAAAAATAGGAATTATGTCGCTTAAAGCTTCTGGAGCTGAGCGGGTGAACGTGAAGCCTTGACAGCGCTGGGTTCCCGGCCCTGCGTTTTGCTCTCCGTGCTCTTTAGGAGCCGGCGGCAGCTGAGGCCGGCAGGGTTTTGTGTTACACGCGTTTTGTGACACGGGTCACGGGGCCGTTACTATATTTTAGCGTGTGGCCACGTGCTCGGACTCGCTGACCTTTCAGGAAATAGGAAGCGAAACTCTTTGTGTTTACTGAGGGATTTACCAAAAGCGCAAAATCCCAAAGCTTGCCCTCGACTCGGAAGTCTGCTCAGAGGAAACTGAAATCAGGTTTAGGGTTCCTTTCCAGAGCTGGAATTTTGACCTGGCTGGAAAAGCGATACTTGGCGAGGGCCTTAAAGGTCACCCGCGACATCGCGCCGAGCACCTGGTCCCGGCGTGACGCGGCCGCGGGCCAAGGGCCACACGCGCTCGCCGTGTCCCATGGGGCGAGTCTCAGCCTCCCAAGGGAAGGACGGGGACATCGCTGGCAGGAGCTACCTGAGGGAACATCTGACATTAAGGAGGGCTTGGACCAGCCCAGCCAGCCCCACAGGATGTGATGCTGGGACCAAGAAACCCCGCATGCAATTGGAACGGAATTGCCAGGGCAGTTGCTAACCATGGGGATGAATGATTAAGTTGTATCTGAATGCCCTGGTCAGTCCCCATCAGCCTGGCTTTGCTCTTGCAGGAGCCCCCCGGCATGGCCAAGTGGCACTGCTGCCAACTTGCCCGACCCAGGGTCAGGTCTATCTTTGAACCGTGTCTTGGTGGCACGAGATGGTCTCTGCTCAATGAGTGCTAGGATTCTGGCATGGGCTGCACACTTTGGTTTGCCTAAGGGCAATCCTGCAGGTTATAGCACTGACATTCCTGTTGACCACTGAATTCACTGGTAGGTGTTGTGGTGACCAGGGAACTGCAGTTGTTGGTGTACTTTGTCAACATCTGGGTTGCTGCAGAACACAGCTGGTGTGAGACACTTGGAGTTGGAGTTATATTCTTGCTTGAAGTGAGAAGTTGCTAGCTGATCAAGCAAAGCAGACGATATCGAGTCTCCAAAGACTCTGCTGATTTAAAGATCACACTCGGTTTAATTCACAAGAGCGGCTGGACTTTTCTGGTGTAGGAAGGAGCAGAACAAGAGTTAGGGCAAAACTGCTGCTGGGCAGTGTGGATGGGACTGTGGGAGGCAGCCGGCTCCAAGGACACTGGTCCATGGTGACATGGCCTCCTGGGAACAGCTCGGACCATCATGGCACTGACGGGACATGTCCCTTAGTGCCTCTTTCTGTCACAGCCCCTGCCTGGAACCCTGAGATGCTGCCAGCTTCACTGCGAGCGCCTGGCAGGGCTGCGTGTGACCCAGTAGCTCAGAAGTGCGGAGGGGTGAAGCTTGTGCTTGGCTCTAAGGGCAGAAGCGCCGGCTCAGGAGGTTCTCTGGGAGCCCCAGACCTGGGGAACCTCACCACGTGTTCCCTAAAGGATCACAGTCCCTCTCTGTGGGCTGCTGCAGAGGAATTGACCTATTTACACTCCCAGTAAGCACCTGTCTGATGCTCCACTGGAGCTGCAGTGGCTGTAGCTAATATTTTGCCCCCCTGGATTTTGTGCTTCCTGCTGCTCATGCTTATTCTCCTGTATCCTAGAGTAACAACCTTGGGAACATTTCCAAAAGCATCCTTCATGCTCTGAATCAGTGATGCTCTGCAGTTACACTACTCAGAATACAAAATATTTTCCTGGGTACTTAGACTCTGCTCAGGCCCTCGCTGGAAGCTCAGGGTATGTATTTGCTTCCCACAGCAGCGTGTTCCCAAAAGTAAAGTCCCCAGTCACAAACAACTGAAAATAGCAGAATGATCTCACAGATCAGTTGCTAAAAATATGGGGAAGAGTCTGATTACAAACACTGTGGTCTGTTGGTTTATTATTCATTCAGTAGAGAGGAAGGTATTTGAAAAGCCTGGATTCTACCACTTTTGAAAGCATTTTTCCTTTCTGGTGTTGCTACCATCCTTTCCTTACAGGCACAGAGCTGATATTGCTCAGTAGTATTGGTTGAAGTGAAGTTTATTTAGAAGGAAGTGCATGAATGACTACAATAGATTTCATGTGGGCAGCTGCCTTTGGTGACACCCATGGGTGCTCCTGTCCCAAGCCTCGTCCATGAGATCAGGGATAGAAAAGACCTCACCCTCTGTCCTCTTGTCACTGTATGTCCCTGCTTCAGTCCAGGTTTGGAACTAATTCACAAAGTTGAATTTTATGTTGACATCAGTTGACATCATGCATTCTGCGATGGTCATCACAGTGTGAGGAGCCACTAGATTGCGAACCTCAGGCATCACAGCACAGACTTCTGCAAGAGTAACAAGTGCTTTACTCAGCCACGCTGATCGGGACAAATCCTGTATTTCAATTATGGGGATTCTTGTCACATCTGGCATATTTTGGCAAGTGCTTGTGCTCTCATTTACAATAAGAGGGAAAATTCTCTTTCTGATAGCATGAACTGATGCCCTGTGCCTGCACTGGTGCTACCTTTCAGCAACAACCCTGTGGTTGCCTCCTGCACACCGCTGCCCAGGCCACAGAGTACAGGGAATGGGAGGATAAATCCTCCAGGATTTGCACCAAATGGCAGGTCCACCAGGATGTGAAGCTGGAGGAAGGAGGCTGCAGGGCTGCTCCGTGCAGGGCTGTCCTGCAAAGCTCTGCCCTGGCAGAGCATGACGTGGCCTCCCAGCCACGCAGCGTGTGGAGTTCAGTCCCACGTTCAGGGAGCTGGACACGGCAGCTGTGAACGTGCACTGAGCACCTCAGAAGAAGAGACCTCAGAAGGAGAAGACATCTTAGCTCCCAGAGAGCCAGCGGGGCTGCATGAACCGGAGATGCAGCCGCGAGGGCTCTGGCAAGTGGTGCATTCCCTATGGTGTACCCTAGATAATTCCTCCAAAATGCAGTGTATAATTATGTCTGAGCTGCTCTAAAAATACCCTGCCACGTCCCTCGGCGAGGGCTGCCGTGCCAGCGTGGGTGGCCAGGCGCTGGCTCAGGCCTTCCAGCCCTCCCCGTGCAGCGGGTCTGTGCTCCGGGCACCGTGGGTCTGGGGCACGGCAGGTTTTCCTCCCTCCAGCTCCCTGGAAAAGCCCAGTGCCTGCCAGAGTCCACGTGTGGGCCTTTCCCTGGCTAAAACTCAGCTCCCGTTTCTCACCCGGCCGCAGGGTTTCCTCTAGCCACAGACCCAGCACATTCCTCCCCTGAAGACATTTCCTTGGGCAATGAGAGTTGCAGGAGAAGCCCCTGTTCGCCTGGCAGCGTTTCCTGCTCGAAGGCAGCAGGAGAAGGGAGCACCTGTATTCCCACAGCTCGCAGTGCTGCCCTGCCTGACCTGGTGTCCAGAGTGAAGTAGAGAAGGCTGAAAGCAGTTGTTTTAGTGATGGGATTGCAGGTCTGTTGAGTAAAGGGAACTGTCTTACTGTAATGTTGGCTTGTGTTTGGTTTTAAAGACTTGTGCAATATGGAATTAACAGGGATTAAAAATTGTTTCTTTCACTGATCTCGAAATCTGGGAGACATTAGTAAGCATGGCCACTTTTAACAGGGGCCCTGAAAGGCTGCTCTTTTTGTTTGTTTTCTTTTTTGGCCACAAAATGGTTTGTTTATCAGTGAACTAGACAACGACATAACAAGTTTTGCAGAGGACATGTAAGCTGGAGGGTGGTAGAGACGGGGAAAGACACGTTACTCTCATGCAAACCTGGCTTTCCTGGTCACAGTCCCAGGGCATCCACTGGAAGGTAGCTCAGCACCAGCTTGCAAAACATAGGCACATGTGCAGGTTAGAGCTGCAGGCTGTCTTGGCAAGCAGAAGCTCAGCCACAGATCAGGAGAAATCATAAATGGTCACCTCCATGTAAGCTGCCACTCAGGCGGTACCTGATTACGGAGCCCTTTCACATAGAAATTACAGATTATGGAGCCCTTTCACATAGAAAGTGAAGTTACGAAGCAGAAATACAGCAAGGGTCTGGTCTCTGTGCACAAAGTTTGTGAAAGATTATAGACCATGACAGGTCACTATTAGGACGTAGCCTTTAGAGGAATTTCCTTCCATATATAGAATATACATACATCATTTGTAGAATGTACACATGCACATACGTATGCATGCCTATATATATGTGGTCATATATATATACAGTCACTATACATAAAAGATTAATTGCTTCTGGTCACTTCAAGCCCAGCCCATATTCCACAGGCATATGACTGGGTTTATACATCAGTTTCCTGGGGACACATCACATGGCCGCAAGGACTGTGTTGGGGTCTAAAACAAATTTACTTAGATAGCATAAGACAAATATTTAAACAAAATAAATAATAGGCCTACGTGCATTTTCTGGCCTCAATTTCCCAAGTACTTTTAGTCTAGTCAGAGGTTCCTGTTGAATAACAAACTTTTTCAGGGTCAAAGGAGGAACGCTGCACAACCGAGATGATCTCTGCTTCTCGTATGGATGTATTTGCTGTGCAAAGGCTGGTGAGCAAAGCTGATCCCTTATGATGAGCAGCTTTGCTGTTCATGTGACTCCCTGAGGAGCGTCACCAAAGCGAGGATAAGTTTGTTCTAGTGCTCAGCCATTGCTCTTGTCCTGGGATGAACAGATGATCGTCACCATGTGAATTAAACATGAGAGTCCTGTTAGCTCTGTGTCATTCTCCTCTCAGAATTTTATTCCAATAAAGCAAAGAGAGCAAGAGAGCAAAGAGCTGCTTCAAAAATTCTTGAGCGTCTTCTTGAGAGGAATTCCCTCAAATTTTCAAAAGAGTTTGGATCTTGCTGACAAAGGCCTAAAAACACCCAGAGACTGGAATCTGCAGTTGGATGAACTTAACTTTGCAATAGCAGTAGTAGGAATTGAACCTAAGATTTTGGGGAAGATTCACCATGACTTTGGGAAGACGAATGTGTTTTTCAACAAGCTCAGGTTATGTGATGGAGTCAGCAGGTGTGGGGGCAATGGTGTCTGGTTAATACAGCCCAGTTTCTCAAAAGATACAGAGAAGGTTTTTTATCAAATGCCTCTAAGGAAATTAAGCAGCCAGGAGATTGGAGAGGAGGACCTTAGGTGGCTGATCAAAAGATAGGAAACATAGAGCAGGAAAAATGTTCAATTTTCATAGACACAAGTGGAGTTGCTTAGTGATCCGGAGATGCTAAGTTATTCAGGACTGGAGATGCTAAGTTATTCAGGACATAAAGATGAGAACTGATCTTAAGGAATTGCAAAAGGACCTTATGAAACACATTTGTATGACTGCAGATCAAATAGCAGATGACATTCAGTGTAGATAAACACAAATTGATTTGCATGGGAAAAAAAAATAACCATAACCTCACATGTAAAAGGATGTATGAGGTTATGAATCATCTACAACCACTTAAAAACAAAGTTTTTGGGTTACAAAAGACAGTTCTTAATGGCAGTAAGCAAAAAAAAAAACAAAAAAAAAACAAAAAAAAAACCAACCAACCAACCAAAGACCCCCAAAACCCAACCAAGCAAATCAAATGTTAGGAAAAGAACAGAGAACATAGAGCATTAGGCTACTGAAGAAGCTAGATGGTTCATGGATCACTTGTGTTTTGAATACTGAGCACATTTCTCTTCCCTTCATCTCATCACAAAGGCTTGAATGGGAGAAGGTTTAGAGAGATGAGAAGCCTGGAAGAACTTCTGTATTGGGAATCGCCAGAGGTTGGGAGTCTTCCAGAGCTTGGAGTGAGGATATGATATAGATCCATATATATATGAATGGCTTGGAAACACAGAAACACATTTCTCTCTTTTTTCCAAGGAAGAAATGGAGGGCATAAGAAGCTGGCAGATGGCAGCATCAACACAAATGCAAGAAACTAGCTCATAACACAATGTGTAATTAAGCTGCATTGCTGCCATGGTTTGTTTTGGATGCTAAAACTTTACATGGGCTTGAAGGGGACTGCACAAATTCAGGGAAGGAAGGTCCATGGATAGTTGTGGTGATGAAGGAGAAGCCTGTGTGTTTCACTGCAGGTCCCAAGCTTTGGCAGGCTCTTGGCTTCTGAGTTTTGCTGGCTCTGCACATGTTGGTTTAGTTGCCTGAGGACTGGAACACATGGAATTCCCTATAGATACGTCAGCATGAAACATCACGATCTATAACACATACAGGATCAGACAGCAAGGCATCAGAATATCTTGCATCAGCCTTTCTCATTTTGATATGAAGATTTATATATTAAAAAAAACTACTTAAGGGGAATTACATGTGATTGCTTGGTGAGAAAGGCACTTTGCAAGCTCAGTGTTTAGGAGTCTGGTGGATAAAGTCAGCCAGTTGGAAAAGAACCATCAGTGGCCGTAACACAACATGTGTCTCTATTATAGCAGTCATCTCAGTGACAGCACTTGTGTCTAGCTGACAGACTTGCACAAGAGAAAGAAAATTATTGACAATCATTTCACAACCTGTACAGGCACACCCTGTTACCCTGCCGGTTTAGTGCACACCACAAGTTCAATAACTATATGGGCTTTGTCTCAGAGTGCCTTTGGGTAGGAACATGTAGCATGGGAGAAACTATTGAAACTCCAGGTCTTGCATAACTCAGCCTGGGCTGCGAAAGATAGGTCAGGAATTGAACATGCACACGCTTTCTTATTACACAACAGCCCCAGAGCTGGCTTCCCAGCGCTAAGCAGAACGGGAGCTCAGTCTGAGCTGCCTAAAACTCAACAAGAAATGCCATTTTTTCCAATTGGATTCAAGATGGAAGAAGGATGTATGTATTTAATGTATAAAACCAAGCAGAAGGGTGGCACTTTCTCAGGGGACACAGGTTTTGCATTGCTCTCCCTGTATAATTCAATGTGTTGCTGCATGTCATAGAATCAAAGAATGCTTAAGGTTGGAAGGGACCTCAGAGGTCATCGAGTCCAACCCCCTGCACACGCAGGGTCACCTAGAGCACG
>JAVCKT010016942.1:0-18359 GCA_032273925.1 Rhynchotus rufescens
CCTTTATGTAGAGTATAACTTTTAGGTAGAGAATAAAGTGTAACTCAGCTGCTCAGATGTCTAGAAGGTATTTAGTGATTTTGATTAGTGTTTCAAAAGCCAGTAGTGCCTTAAAGGAGGTGGTAGCAATCTAGCTGCATAGGATAGATTGGGATTTACTCTTATATGTTCAAGTTTTGGAGGTCTAAAAGCAAAGACATCATTCAGTAATGCGCAGTAAAACATTTTGTCTGGAGACTGCCTCAAAATGACTCCAGCTTAGAGAGTTACTTGACTCTTCCTCTTAAAATAATTATTCCCTTGAAAATGTCAGCAGTGCAGTGTCGTTGTCTTCGCTTCCCATTATCCGTTACTTCCTCTCTCCTTCCCTTCAGTCCTTTGGTGCCTCTTCTCAGGGCAGGACCCATCAAGCTCATCTGTTGCTGTTTTCTCCCCATCCTCCTAGCGCTGAGTAAATCCTTCTGCAATGACTGTAAACAGACTTCTGCATCTTGCTGGTTCAACTCTTACCACTGGAAAAAGAAAAAAAAAGTGACTGTTTGTAATGTGGACAAGAGCTGAAGTTATTTAATTCCTAAAACATGTTTTGAAGTTTGGAGATTCTCAAACAACTTCTATCTCCCTGCGTCTCAGGAGTCCCTGGAGACTGATAGAACCTTGGAAGAATGTTATTCCGAACGCAATTACAGCGAGGTAATGAATCATAAGTGGCAATGATGAAATTGTTTTTATTTCTGCTTTAGGTATGTGTTGGTGGACCTCTTCAGTGCTAGTATCTGAACTCCCAAAATCTTCTGGAATGTCCTTCAGATCCTGCAGTGAGTTTCTTCAGAGTCTGCTGCTGCTGCACAAGAGCAGAGTGAAAGAGTGCAACTGATCTCCAGGACACCAACACTCCTGAGTTTCCCTTCTGCCGGCAAATGTCTGGAGAAATCAGTGGCAAAAAGCCTGTCCCTCTCCCTGGAGAGCTCCTGCCTCCGGGGATGACAGCTCCCATCAGCCGCCGTGGTGGCTGAGCCCTAATGATCTAATGATCTGTGCGGGTGTCAGACCTTTCCTGGCGCCTCGCTGCTCGCGTACAGGGGGGTGGTAGAGCTGCAGACAGTGAAGATCAGCGGGTTTCGTTAGCACTGCTCGTTAAGTCCTGCCATCCTTACTGTGCGTTGACACTGAGACAGAGAAAAATGTGCTGCATGGTAATGGCATTCGGGGCTCTGAAAGATGTACGTGCAAGGGCTAAATTTAAGCAGCATGGATGATGTTACTTCTGGACTTTCTTAACAGTATTTTTGGGTAAGCTTACTAACATTCTTTCACCAGAGATTTCTATGCATAATTTCCTGGGTTTACTTCTCCTGCAGCTCCATTCCCCCAGGCTGCTTGTCCAGAGCTATTTCCTCCTGGACTCACCCCAGTTCCAGCTCAGCCCCTCTGCTTTTGGATGAGGCGAGTCCCTCATTCCTGGCACAGCTCCAGCTGAGTCCAGCTGAGGGAAGCACCAAAAGCTCCTGAGAAAGCAGCATCCTGCCCCATCGTCCAGGTACAGGCTTGCAAGAAGCTTTTTTAGGTGTCCTTCCCACTGCAGGCTGGCTGTGCCCAGTGCATGCAGTATTCTGCAAACACGCAAGGTGAGCTTTTAAGAGGCTGTCATTCATGTGTGAACTGTGTTTTTTTTCTGAGGTTTCCAGTCAGCTTTTGCTGTTCTTTTCATTTACTCTAAGCCTCCTCCTCCTAGGAGTTGTGCTTAAGCCTTCTCCCTCTGTCAATGTGCCAGGCACAGAGTAGTGAGAAGGGGCCATCCACTCAAAGACTTTGTTATATGTTTTGCTCTAACCTCTTTTTCAGAGCTCGCTGTATTGTTTGTATTGTCATTTTTGGGTAATTAAACCTCAGGCAGACTGGCAGTATGGAAACTTTCCGCCTGGGCAACAATAAGCAACTGAAAGCAGGGAATACAAAGAAAAGTCAAGTAAATGCAGTAACTGGCAGTCACGAGTGCCACCTATAACTACCATTAGTGAGGCTGGACCTGACTGCCGAGAAGCCTTTTCATCAAAGAAAGTTACTTTAAGTGATTTTCCATAGTAAACCAGAGAGATCATTAGACTAGTGCCAGTGCAATAACACTAGAAAAATGTTGAAGAGCTTGCCAGAGTGCATCTGGTGCAGCTTGGTGTGTCTCCTCGATGCCCTCTGTATCCCCTGGGGAGACAGTAGTTCTGTGGGTTGCTGAAGATACCCAAAGGAAAGGTTTTTCTCAGCAAATAAAGTGCTGGACAAGGGTGATGAATATCTAGATAACCAGAAACAGTTACATTTGAAGGAGAAGTTAATGGTGCTGTGATATGATTTTCCTAAAAAGAAAAAAAAAAGAGAGGTGTAGATATACCAATTGGGTAGGTTTACGCAGAGTTTTTACATTTATTTAGAGAAGCAAACAGTAATAATTTTAGTGCTCTGGAGTGATAGCTGACCTATAGCAGCACTGAAAAACTGTTAAACCAGTTAGTAAACAATTTGCTAGGCATAGCTGAATATTTTTATCTCCTTGAAACAGCAGAATCCTTTATATGAGTAAAATCTTAGCAAAACGCTCACCTGCTCACTTCAGAGTCCTCCACTGCAGTGTGTCCCTTGTGGCCCTTCACATACTAAAATGAGTGACTCCTTCTCTCACATAGACACATGTGTTTTCTTTTTTAGCATTTAGTGTGATATCTCAAAGTGTGGCATTAATTTCTCCATTAAAAAAAAAAACAGTGTAGATCAGATGCTGTTAAATAATCAAGAGGCTTCCAAAGCAAACAGAGAATAGAGTGCTTGTTATACCTGATTTGCAATGCTAAAAGTGAAATACCATATGGTAGCCATATTTATCTTTACCATGCCTTCTGTTATGCTTTCATAAATGAATGCACTGGGAATGATAACTTTTTTCCAGATATGTCCAATATATTATGAGGCAGGAAAAGATGAGTTGGAGCACTAACATTGGATAGCTCGTCTCTTATCTTTGATCTGAGAAGACAATTTTAGCTAAAAATGTGTTGACTTAAATAGGGTAATCTTGTAAAATACCAGTAAATAAGAACATGCTGTGCATGTCGAGTATGATGTTCTTACTGTGTAAATAGTGAAGCAAGTTCTGTAAATGTTTGAGAGCTGGACACCTCTAGCTGTACAGGTTTGGGCCCTGCTTGCTGGTACTGTACCTCGAGGCACGCAGCTTCTCTGAGCCTCAATTTCAGCATTACCAGTCAGTCAGTCCGTGTAGGACTGGCAGAAAACCCCCTAGGAATCGCCAGCCTGCAGCGCACCGCAGTGTGGCACAGCACGAGGAACAGCCCCGCTCCCCGTTAGTCTCCGCCTGAGCCTCGCTCTGCGTCTAGCGCGCGTTACTAGTGTATTCAGTCCACATCCCCTCCCTGTGCAGTAAACGGCCTGTTTCTCTGCTGCAGCACTCAGTCAGCTATGAAATGTGATTCCTGGAACCCTTCAAATACAAACCTAGGGTTTATACATTGCTGAGCAGTTTATGAGGCTGTCTTTCTTGAACCAGCGACCTGCTGCAGAGTGATTTCTCCAAAAATTGCACAGTATTGCCATAAATAAAACTTTTTTGGATTTCTGAGGTATTTATCTGTTTCAGCGTATCTTCAAATAATTTGATATCTCATAAATAGCACTAAAAAAATCTATGTCGTGAATTGGAGGATGATTCAGCATGCACACTGAAAGTTGTCTTAGCTATAAGTTTTACAAATGTAGGGCCTTTAATTTTTAGCTTTTAGTAGTGTGTTTAAATGTTATGCATTTATCTCCAGGAGGCAAAGCAAAGCCCATGTTGTCACTGGTGTTCTCGATCCCTTAATTCCCCTTTTCGCTTTGATCCGGACTGGATATTATTGAGCTCTTCTCTTCCCACCACAGATAAGGACTGCAGAATCCTTGCAGAGAGATCATCAAATAATTCCTGAGAGGCAGAGCAGCACGGTTTGACAGTTACTATGGAGGAACTGAGGCACTGACATGAAAAATTAATAGGATCAAGGTAATAAATAATTTGCAGAGTTGGTCCAAGAGATTTTAGGGTAATGGGCCTTGCTGTTAGCAAT
Source organism: Rhynchotus rufescens (assembly GCA_032273925.1). NCBI lineage: Eukaryota > Metazoa > Chordata > Aves > Tinamiformes > Tinamidae > Rhynchotus > Rhynchotus rufescens. The sequence continues at coordinate 4,116 of JAVCKT010016942.1, forward strand.
TCACAGGAGCTTTGTGAGGAACCTATGTGAGTTTGTAGGCTCCCATGTGCTTTGAAACCAGGCTCTAAGAAACTCATCCAACCTCCAACATTAGCCCACCAAACATAATCCCATCCCCTTTTTTAACTTTTCAGCAGTTAATGATCTTGTGATCTTGTGATCATATTCGTATGTTTATTTGTTTGGGGTTTTAGTTGGTTTTATCTTGCTCTGTCTTAAAAACTGTCAGCTTAGTAAGTAATTAATTCACTCAGCATGAGAGGACTTTATAGTGATATAAGTATCAACAAGGTTTTTTCTGCCAAGGTTGTGGTGGTGGTGTTAGCTGTGTAACTCCCAGAGTGAATGTGTGTGTTGCACCAAGCTTAAAAATGGGATCTAAGGTGAGCTTTTAGATTAGGGAGAACTATCTAGAAATTTTATATCTTCAGACATGCAGGGTACTTATGAAGTTCACGTGTTACACAGAAAGATTTATCTTTTGAAAATCATGCATATGGTTTTGAGTTTTCCAGTTTTCTTAGTTATGCACTTGTGAGAAGAGGTTGACATACAGGTTCAGTATTCCCCTATTACTACATGTTCATTATTTGTGAGAATGTTCATTATTAGTGACAGAGAAAAGCAGGGTCCTTCCTAAAAGACTAGGAAAATGGTGACAACTTAAGAACACTAAACTCACATAGGAGTGTCTGGAAGGAAAGAAACAACCTAGAAATAAAAACATCTAAGTGACAACATCTCGTGGGAAATGTTAAGAAATGATTTAAGACAAGGCAAAACACATTTTTTTTGTTGTTTTCATTTTTTTTCTTTGCACAGGACATTGCATGTGTTAAATTTCTCTTATAGTCCATTTTTAGCAAGGAGTTGAATTTCTCAGGGGAAAAAAAAAGAAAGTTATACACAGCTTTTGACATTGTTATGGCCAATTTATTTTTATGGCCCTAGTTACAAGCGCGGTGCGAAAAGGCTGCAAGCCGAGGCTGGGGCGTGCGGCGGGGACCTTGCAGCTGCTTTGCTGCTCGCCAGAGAGCCGGCGCAGGGTGCAGCGGGGCTGCGCCCGCTCCGCCAGCGCTTCATGCACAAGGGCCGGGGCAGCAGCTCAGCTGTCTGCACCGTCCAGCTCTTCACACCGCGGATCCCAAACCCTTGGGCCTGCAAAAGCTGCTTTGTTAATTAGTCTCATCAATTCTTTTATTTTGTATGCCTTAACAAATGGTGTTTTATATGAAAAGGATGTCAACAGAGGTTCTCTGCTTTGCTGCTTATAGATTAATGCTTTGAATATAGTATTTTGCTACAATATTTTGTGGTTTTCTATTTTTATTTATGGCTTTTTGGCTTAACCCAGGCTGGTCAACTCAGGCTTCTCAAGTTTAAGGAGGAAATATAGACTATCACTTAATAGCAAGCAAGAGCAGTTCCATAGAGTATCTTTATTGTGATTTTAGTAATTCTGCTTTTTAAATTCATGAGACTTTCTTGAAGTAAACAAACTTTGTCCTGAAAATAAGATATGTGTCTGCAAAGGGTATCAAATTTTCTTAATATGGGTGCTCTCATGTCATTTCTATATTTTTAATAAATGTTCACATGGTAATTGAGAGTGATTTCTTGGATGCTTTGACCTATAAATTTCTCAGTTAGCTGTTCTCTGGCTGTATTACAAAAGGGGCTGTTTTAATTTAAAGTTATGCTGGGAAACATGGAATGTTTATACGCTGGATTCAGCGGCTCCGTCTGCGAGGAGCGGTGGTATCCTCGGGATAACCTCTTGCCTTCTCCCCATCCCCATCCCCGCGCTTGGCTGCCCTCCTGTAGGTTACGTTCCAGGCCTCGCAGGGGAAGTCTCGTTATTCCTGAGGCCTTGGCAGGTTTTCCATCTCGGGGCTGCACAACTCCTGCTCCCGTCGTGCTCTGGAGGCTCCTGGCTGCTTTCATCACCCTCTGCCTTTGCTGCTGCCCAAATGTTTGGTGTGGCACCGATTAGCCCTGCCACTGCATTGGGCCAAGCAGCTCCTGCCTCTACAGAGATGGGATGGAGATTGGCATGGAGGACCCTCCAAGCTGGGATTAGCCAGGAGTTAGGTCAAAATGAGAGCATTTTTTAGGTAGACCTGAAGCTCAAATTGTCTCCTGTCATGTTTCCTTCTTGCAGAAAGGTCTTGGTTGGGAAAATCCATGTACAAGAAGGCAAATTGTTGGAGTGCAGTTCTGAAGACTTCAGGAACAAGCAGGATACATCTGACTTCTGCTTCTGACTTCTGACTACCGCTGCTTCTGACTTCTGGTACATCTGTCTTGCTTCATAAAGCTGAGAACACCAGCTCTGAGCAACACAGGCATACAAGGACTCCAGTGCATCATAAAATTGCCTTTCATCTTCCTCTACTGATCTTGGGGTAAGATCTACCAAAAGAAGGTACTGGGTCTTAGTTGGTCTTGCGCAAGCTGAAGTCCTTGCTAGAGTATACAATCTACAAAGCTTACTGCCTTTAAAATTTTCAGCTACCACAGCTAGAAAGTTTCAAGGCCTGAAGTGGCACAGTTTGCACATAACCATGAGAAAATGACTGACAGCACTTACAGAAGGCATGAGAGGAAAGTCTGTGTCAGAAAACCCAATTTACTGTGTACTGAGCTAAAGGTGGAAACAATCTTATTTGCAGCTCAAGCTGAATTTCTGTTGCACAAAGATATTTTAAATTATTTAACATTTTGCCACAGTCATCAAGAAAAAAATGATACCTACCAGCTCAAGAGAAGACAGACAAATCTATGGAAATGAGGAAACCTGAGAAAGAGCTAGTGGTTGGATTTATGTGTTCAAGAATAGATGACGAGATACCAATTTATTTGTGTTGCCTGCTGTCACAAATGTAAGCTTAGCTGAACCATTGCTTCTGGCTCTCACATACCTATGGTTTTTTTTTTTTAATTCATGATACAGGAAGAAACAATGAAGTGATAAAATCTAACTGCATTGAGAACAAGCTTTCTGCATGAGACTTGTGGTTTGCTTTCCATTTTGCTAGACTTAATCTCTTCTCTGTTGTGTGGTTTCTTTGGCAGCGCTGGTGATACCACATGATGTTTGTGTGTGTCTTGCTGCAGGGTATAACCTCATTTTGTTTCTACTTTAGGCAGAAAGGAGGGAATAGGCAAGTGTGTATGCATATGTGTAAGTATACACACACGCACATACAGCTCTACCAGTAGGTACTGGTGAAATCAAGCACTAAGAGATGACACTGGGATACCGTGATCATCCTACAGACTACCTTTAGCTATTTCCTTTTATGCATAAATATAAAGATTTTAGAAGAAACCTTCTGAGAGTATAGTATACCTTTTCTGCAGTTCACTTTCACATATATAATTTTTCTTCCTTTTTTCTTTGGTGCAGTCTGCTTTATTTTCTGCTTTTAATGACTTGCTCACAGATAAATATTAAGAAAGTAGGAGCTTGATTACTTTATACTATCTTTCTTAACTAAGCAAAGCACTGATGCTCAAGGTGCTTTAATCCACTTCAAGGTGACTCTTCAGTTTGCAAGGAAGGCATGGCTGATATGACATGTCCTCAGCCATGACCCTGGCCATGCCAGCTCAGGTCTCCGTGCCCATCTGCTTTCCCATTCCTCCATAATAGGCCTACATGCACTGATGGTTATCCTGACTTATCATTCAGAAGTAATGATAATTATGAAAGTAACAAAAATGAAAGTAATATGCAAGTAACAAAAGTGTGTTTTAGCATGAGCATGCATTAGAGTTAGGGAGTTCTGCCTGAGAAATTGCATCTCTTCTTCCACGGTGCCCTTGCAGGGGAACCCTCCCACGGACACACATTCAGTGCAGACCTTGGTTATGAACTTTTTATTTATTTCTTTATTTATTTTCAAAAAGATAGAGATTAGCAAATCACATTGAGCGATTTCTGAATATTACCATACATGCTTTTGTTCTATTCCAAGATAGTAAAACATATTACAAGTGCCTTTTTAGTGAAAGAGAAAGCAAGGTCTTCGTGTCCTGCAACATCTGCTGGGAACATAATCTAAATTGAAAACGTATGCTGTACTTGTGGGGGGAGAAAGAGAGAGAGAGAGAGGTCTTTCAGTGAAAGGAAGTATCCAGAAAAGCTAATGCTGAAATCTGTAAAAAAATCATGCGTGACAGAGGAGAATGGACACACAACCCTTCTTTTTTATTGAGGGTGGAGGGCTGGTCAAAGACAAGAGAGGGAAGGGGAAGCTGGGAAGCAGGATTATCTGCATATTGACAGAGCTGTTTATTTGCTCCTGGCAAAAATAAATCCCAGCATATATTCCCTCTAGCATTTTCATGTTTATAAAGATGGAAAGACTAATCTATTGCCAAGAGCCATTATCCCTTGACTTCACTCAGGCAGTATATCTTGCTGATTGAATCAAGGAATGTTGTATGTTTTATGAGGACAGAAGGGAAAAGGGATGTTTACAATTGTTCCCTTTCTGTGTGTATGAGTGTATATCCTTAACACCACCACCAAAACCAGATATTTCATATTTTAGCTATAGCGGAGCTAGGTAAAGAGATATATAAACATCATCCATTAAAAAATAATGAGAGTGCTTTGTACACCTGCCACATGTGAAGAGGTGGCATGGTCAAGGGCGATGCACATATAATTTCTGAAATGCCTCTTTTTGATGTGTTGTCCATTTTTTCTTCATGTTCCCAAGTGCGAGGAGCACTGATTAGTTTGATTGTACCTGCTCTAAGTTTTGAAATTATTTCTTACATGTGCTTTATGCCTAGCCTGAGCTCAAGCATCTCTAAGTACTTCCAGTCTCCTCATAAATACACCTTTGTATTCTGCCTAATACATAAACATCACGACCCATGTCTGAGAATGTTGGGAATTTTATTAGGTTCATAAAGTTTTAGTTGCGGTCTAGTCCAATGGGTCCAAAATAAACATAGCAAGTAGAAGAGTAACAATTTTATACCTATTTTTCCCTCCTCCTTGAGTGTTTCTCCTAGTACCGGCGAAGTACTTGGCCACTGTGGTTTCTGTGGCTTGCTATCAAAGTATCTGCAAATGAGTAAGCAAAAGGCAGATGCAGAGGTGAAAGTCGACAAAAGCAGCTGCAATGCAGCTATTCACTTATTTCACCAATTTTCTCAGTCTTTTTCAGCCTTAGGGACTGAGAAAAAGAATTGGGAGCAATTTTGCATGGTTTGTGACAGCTATGATCCCTCGTTGCTCTTAATGAAATTGCTTGGTTGGAAAAGCTTCCTCAGCCCTTCAAGTGGAGCACATAAATGATCAGCATGGATGCATGGAAAAATATCTTTTTTAGTTTAGTATAAGGACTAAACCTTGCACCACAAGCCTTAATTCTGTGTTTGCTCTTTCTCCAGCTCTGAACAGAATTGAGTGTTGGTCTTTCTTAGCACAGTGCTTGTTTTGCCTACAGGATTCATCCCTGCAGAAGTTTTTTCTCCACTATATTTATATACAGTAAAGAAGCTATCAACAAGGTCAACAGCATTTCTGACTGAGCTTCATGCGAGTGCAGTCTTTGCTTCATTAGATTATGCACCAAAGGTATTTTGGTCATTTCTTTGTCAGCAGAGGTAACGTGCTAGTGGCATACAGGATGCTTATAACAGACATTGCCTTTAAACTCCTCTTGTGAAAACATTATTGCATTATCATGAGACAAGTCAAAGTACTACAAAGACATCATCACACTTTTAAATGGTTCTATTGTGAGCCTTCATCCTGTCAGGAAAGTACAGCTGAGCACCCGTTACAGCTAAGGGCTCGGCAAACTCACGCTCACATTTTTATCAAAATAATTGGCTTAGAGCTGTTACAAAGATAAATACATGACTTTTTTTTTTTCTCAAATCCCTTGTGTGCACAGTAAAACTGGAGATACTGCTTTTACAGGGAGAGCTGTGAGGTAATTTTTTTTTAAAAGAGTGCCTTTTGCTTGTTTACATGTACTATACTTATTCTGTTTCAAGGCTATCAGAAAATTATTTCTGGAATGTAGCAAATGGCATAATACATGTTACAGATCCCACTTTTAGTTTGCTATAAAACTTGTAGTGCATTTTTGGGGAGGAGAAAGCTTAGAGGCAACTCTTATTATTTAAGAATTATTTAAGAGCAGATAACTGTTGCTTGCCTACAATTACAAACTGAGCAAGTCCATGACAGTTTTTTTCACTGGTTGCTCAACTTTCGATTACGCATCTATGGAAGTGTCAATTAGACCTTATTTGGAAATTTTCCAACAAAGCTTTTCTGAATTCTGAAAGCTTTTCAGACTCCGAGGTGAGTTACTGCAAGGTGTTTGCTCAAGGAGCCGCCGGTTCTCCAGCAGATGCAGCTGCAGAGATCCACAGGGATGTTTCATTTGAGCTGAGGGATGATGAGTTTGTTCGATCTGCTCAGTGGTATAACTCTTCTGGAAAAGTTGGGTTTTATAGAAGCATCCTATGGACCACCTCTGAGAGGAGGATTCACAGATGTGTATCCCAGGTGGAGATAGGTGTCTTCCTTCAACACAGTGTAGGTGTTCGCTGGATCTGAGACATGGTACATCTTCTCGCTGCTGCAAAAAATTAGCCAGCAGCTAATTTTACTGTCTGCTGTTCATCATGCTGCTTTCTAAAGAACCTCCCTCTTGTGCTCCTAACTTTTTGCATGTGTTGTAGAGCAATGCCAAACTTACTTATGAGCTATGCGAGGCTGCACCTGAAGTGTGGAAATATTGGCGCCTGATCTGCAGTCCTGGGAACCTTTCTGCCACGTGATCTGGAGACTCTGCCCTCTTCACAGCCAAACTTAATGTCTGCAGGAGACAGAGGTACCACAGAGCCACTCTCTGTGCTCTTCCTGACACCCTGGTTTCCCTGGAAAGGTGTGGGTGATTTGGGACAGAGCAATGGTCTCAGTAGTTGGGCCCCAAGATATTCTTGCTCCAGAATTGAGATACTGCCAGGAGTTCCTGTGTGAATTGAGCCTTGCAAGCTGGTATCTGATGTGGAGTGCCAGAACAGTGTGATGGGACGTAGCACGGAGAAGTTATTTCCAGAGGGCAGATTGTTCTGTATGCAGATAGGTGTGTGCTAGGTAGGTAAGGAGCATTTTGCTCTTGGAAGGCTCTCTGCAGTGGGAACTGTCACAGTCCTGATTTCTCAGGACACAGGCATCGAGCACATACCCTCCACATGCATCTCTGGGCACTGGCTTGCCCAAAGCTTGCAGGTGAACTCGTTTCACCCCTCTCAGTTCAGCTCTCAGCTCTCAGCCAGAAGAGTGGTCAAAGGAGAGGGCAGATGCTGCGGCTCTGCCTCTGCTCTGGGCTCAGTTGTACCTCCCCATCCACAGTCCTGGCCAGGCATTGGTGCAGGTCAGCAAGACTCTGGCAGAAGGCTCCAAACTAGCTCATAATCAATAATAAACCCTTCTATATCTCCCACCTTTTTTTTTTTTATTTTTTTTTTTTAATTTTATTTTATAATGCAAATGCAAAAACCCAAAATTAATAACATTACATACAAATCAACAACCACAAAACAGAGAATCCAACCCACAGAAATGCTTTCTTTTAAAAATTACTCACATTTCATCAAACATTGCTTATACCAAGGTGACATGGCCAAACCCACTGATGGTTCAGCTATGTGGCCTAAGAAATGCAATTGCATTAACAAAGCTTGTCTCAGATGTAGGGCAGCATTTTTCGTCTGTGTTAAAACACCACATTGCTACTCCATTCCTAGCCTGTCAGCATCCTTTGTGATGGACCTTTCTGCATGTCCCACTGGAAATTAAGCACACATTGCCAAGCTCTTTACCGTTATATGAGATGAACAGCTAAATGTTCACCCTAGAATGCCGTAGAGATGTGGGGAGAAACGCTTCTTTGCTCTTCTCTTTTCAGAAACCTAATTAAATCTTCCTTTTTGTGTAAGTTGTGTAAGATTTTTCTTTCATTAGTAATGATGTATTTCATTTCAGCTTAACACAGTAACAGTTGTAGGCAGCTGCCCAACACTTCTACTCTCAGAAAGAGAGAACAGTGCAAAGAGGAGATGCCCCTGGAGGGAGATCATGCTCTACCCCAGCTGCTTGCACATGCAAGACAAATTTTTTTTTTTTGAGCACAGCAGTTACTGAGAATATAACTGCTATTTGTGCCCATGGAAACATCAGTCTGCCTTGGGAGTTACTTAGGAACTGAACTGTTAAGGTAAGGGTAATGAGAGACTTAGCTGTTCTTGAGCACTGACATTTCTGGGCCATGCTCTCTGCTGAGGGAGCTCATTGAAAGACAACAGTGCAGTACATGGTGTGATGCTCTCTGGGCTGGGACACATGCATCATCCCCATGAAGAAATAAGGTTTCAAGAGAAGGGGCAGATGCTTTCGTCCTGTCCTGACTTGAGCTATAAGCAGGCTCTGATGGATGAAGAAGGGCTTGCTTAGCTAGATCATGTTAAACAGTTTTGGTCTTCTGTTTTTCTCAGATTAGCATATAACCACCTCAGTAGCCTAGTAGAAAACACAGCCATTAGAAGTTTGCTCAACATCTGTGTCTTCAGGCTACCCTTCTTACTCAAATGTGTAGCATTTTAGAGCATGTATCTCAATGCGGAGACAACAAAGGTACCAACTACCACATAAGAAAAACATTGAAACATTTTGATTTCTGGAATATTTAAATTTGTATTAAGTGATTTACTAGAATTATAGATTGTACTGGACATCTGGAGAGCATTTGGTCCAATCCTATGCTCAAAGTGGAGCTAACATCAGAGCCACCTCAGGTTTCTCAAGGCCTTGGCCAGTGAAGTTCTGAGCGTCTCCAAGAATACAGAGCCTGGAGCCTTTCTGGATAACCTGTTCTGGTGCTTAAGCACTGTCAAGCAAAGATTTTCTTTGCCTTTCTTCTTTCGAGAGATGGGTAAGAAAAGCCCTATTTCCTGATTCCCAGAAAAGCCCAGGTGTTAGTTGGACAGTTCAGTGGTTAGGACTGTTAAAATGCAAGCAGCTGTTCACATGCCTGGAGATGAGATATATTACTTTGCAGAGCTTGTTCTGCAATAATGTTGAGCAATACCTAACACAGCAGTGTCTGTGCTGAATTTTCAATCCCTGGTGCAATTTTTCTTTCTAATTATTTCTTTATGATGATTCAAGATCCATTAGCTGGTTTATTTGACGGCTAGGGTTGAGGTTTGGTTATTTTTTTGACTGTGATATTTGATCAGAAAACTTATCTGACTTTGCTCTGACCACTGCAGATGTTGGGGAAAAAAATTCTCCTTCACTGTAAGGTCACCCAAGGCTTGACTATAAATTCCCCCTGACCCCTCTGAATCCCTCTGAAATGGATTCTTCTAGTAGGCCTATGTGCCATATGGAATGTGAGGTAATACAGAGGATAAGGGATAACCTTTAAAGATAAGGGAGGATGAGACAGCAGTTTACTAGTTTGAAGTATCTGTTACTGGCATCTTGGATCAATTTAGCTTTAACAGAATAAACCGAAATTACAGCATAGAAAGTATCAGGTTTTCATTAGACAGAGGTGAAATGAGACGACTTACGAGAAAAATATTAGTAGAAAGAATGTGTTAGGTAACTAGTGAACATATAAATATGGTTTTTCTTTTGGAAAACAGCTGATGGATATGATGATATCTACCTTTTATACATGAAAATATTGTATATTCATGGTGATGATAATAGAAGTCTGCCCCTGGATAGCTCTTGCTCTATTCTGGTACCTCTGATGTTCCAGAGACTCTCTGTACAGATGCTTGCAATTTAGATGCTGAATTTATGCAAATTGAGAACACTTATGCACTAGTAAATATTTTTCATGCTTGTATTTTCTGAAATAATATTTATCTCCATTTTATGTATCTTATTTTAACATTTGTTTTCACTTCCAATCTGTAGTTGCACCATTATCATTTACCTACATTTCATATGACTACAGCATTTGAATTTGTCATGCTTTGTGTGTCTTGCTTATTTAATCTTTATAGGGATTAAGTCTGTGAATGAAACCCATTTGCTATCTAGTATTCTCAAGGTTTTCCAGGAAAAATCTGGAGGTCAGCACCTGATTTCTTTGAAGAAAGGCATTGGTAGAAGTTCTTTTAAACACCTTTTTTTTTTTTTTTAAATTCCATGGAGCACAGAATATTTGCTATTGTAAACAGACTTCAAAGTATATATGCATGATGATTTTATCCTTGTCCTGTAGTTTTCATTAACCTTTCAAGATTTTTTTATGATGTCACAGATAGCGTATGATGTGAGATCTATAGACTGCTTTGATTCTGATTTGTAAGGGCACAGTGGGCATCACTTGAAGATCCATAAGATTTATCTCATTTTAATTTGCAAATTAATCCTGAAAATCCACTGGCAAACAGCATCAATGCCTGTTGCTGCATGAGTAATTAGGAGATTTCTGGATGCTAGTTAAGCTCAAACAGCATGGAGGAAAGGAAAGTTTCTTCTGTCTTTTCATTGGCCTTTCATCATAGGCTTTGAATGTGTCACTTTCAGTCATTAATATTTTTTATATATGAAGTTGTCAGATATTTTGGGACTTGCTGGTGATTTATGTTTTCTAAGAAAGCATAGAGCTCTCAGGCAGCTTGGTGGTTTGGTCCTGGAGGAGCTAATCTAGCAGAGATAGCGCTGATTTGGGAAAAACATAAATGACTGAGAGAGATATGGACTGCATATGAAGGGGACAAGCTACTGGCACAAGAATTGCAGTATTATGGAGAGCTATGTAAAATACCAGATGTGGAGAAGTGGGATGCCAAAAAAGCCAACAAGATCTCAGTGGGAAGCTTTTGGCATGTCAACATTAATGATCTAGCAAGACACCATGAGAAGGGAGAATTTTTTCCAGGCATCAACAACGAGGGATGTGGTTGCTGAAAGCAAGAATTCCAGGAGAGAGGAAGGGAAAAGAACATGCCAGATAAAGATGTACAGTGCAATTCTGGGAAGCTTAAGCATTAAAACATTTGAATAATAGCATTCCAGTTTACAAGTCATTATGTTAAGGATAGCAATCTAACCCAGGTAATCTTAAATAAATGGAAAGTAGTTATATTCTTCCACTATATACACCATTAGTACTGTCATCATATAAATGGAATCCTTTTGTCAAGGAGTGGGTCAAGAAGTCATTCACAAAGACCTGGCTTGCCTAATTTACAGAGGTTAGGCAGGTATCTCAGCCATTAGTAGGTAATTGCAGTAGCCATCATGTTTTGCTGGAATGGCATAAAGGCATAGAACAAGGAGGGTGTCTTCCATTGTAATAGGCCACTAAATGGACATCTTCACTTACTCATAATTCTCACTGATGTGCTGAAGTGTCATAGGGATATTTTTGCTGGGATAACCATACTATCCCCATTACATTCTGAAAGGCTGCTTCTTTCTGTAATGACAGTCTAGTTATCATTGCGTGTGTTTCTAATGCATTGAAGCCAGTCACTTTTCCCACATGCAGCTCAACATTTTTTGGTAGTAGCCAGTCTGATGTGTTATAATTATGAATCAGACATTGGTTTTAAGGCTTGCAGACCTCTCTCATAAAGCTTTAATTTCCCCAGCCATTTGCAATACTCATACATTTGTCACATTCACAAGGTATCTGGACAGGGTACCACCAACTACCAAGGTTGTGCCAGCCATAATACTGTACTATGTCTGCGGATTGTACCTAATTAAGCACTGAGTAGCTTTTGACAAGTCACTGGCAGATGATCCAAGTCTTTGCTGTTTGTCAGGGGTAAGAGTGGTTTGTGGTCAGTCAAAAGTTTAAATGACTCTCTGGAAGAGCTATTTTATACATTTTTTACATGCTTCTTTTACAGTGAGACACTCTTCAGTCTGCAGAGGATTCGTATCATCAGCATATGTCCAGGAAGAGTATCCAGAGGAGCCCCACCAGTCTGACCAGGTTGCAATAATTCAGTATTGTACAATACAGTTATGGCATTTGGCTATGAGCAGTTACAGGAAAGGAGCACCGATGTGCTTCAGGTAGGGCTTCCATTCTCCATACATATATTCTTGTATCATGTTCAAATATCAGGTGTTTTCATTTTCCAGGAGTTCATTCCAAGGATATATTACTGTAATTCATAACCCAGCATTCATTTCACTTTGATATAGATGCAGAAGTTTACATTGATTTATTATTTTCTTACTCCGTTTTACCTTCTCTCAATCTGTTCTTGATGCCTAGTTTTAGTACATGGTGTCCCAAAAGTTCAGCTGGTTTTGATGTTACCAATGTTTATTGCGCTTTACACTGGAATACAGAGCGTCTCTAGAAAACTAGGCTGGCTTTTATCATGCTTCTCTTAATGGCAGTATCCCAGGACATGGCCTGTGCAGCAGCTATCCCTTTCCAGGTGCTGCAGTAGCCTTCTCATTTCCTTTGGAATATATTGGGCGCAGTACCAATGCCAAAAGGAAGTCTGCGGAAAGATATTACCATCCAAAAGGCATAATGAAAGTAGTTAACTTGGCGCCATCAGGGTGTACAAGAATGTGCCAAAATCCATTTGCGGCATCTAAAAGGGAAAGAGACTTGGGCATTCATCTCGGAAAGATGTTGTCCACTGTGAATAGGACAGCACTGCTTTCAACAACTTTGTTTAGTTGATTTAGGTCAAAATATATGCTGACTCGTCCATTTTTGCTAAGGCCTTGTAAACCACCAGTAAACACTGTCCAGAGAGACTGGCTATTTCCTCTGTCACACTGACAGCATTTGGACTATCTGTTCCTTCTCTTCATTTAGGAAGCACTGAGCTGAAATTGTTTATTTCCTGGACACTGTAAGTAACAGTATTGCATTACATAGTTTGGTGTTTAGTGTAACAGTCCTATGGTTCTCCATTGCATTTGGGTTGATTTCCTTTGGCTGATACAGAAATGCCATTGCTGCATGTTACTGAACTGTCAACATTTGAACATTCGGAGAAACAACACAGCAGCTTAAGTGTCCAGTAGCACTACAGATTACTGTAGATCCTACTGGCGCTTAAGTTCAACCATGACTAGTGGTATAGTCACTTGTTTCTTAATTTTACCTGGTTCTTTCTGATTGCTCTTTTTTATTTTTTGCTTCTTCTCAGACACTTGCTTCTTGCTTCTCCTCTGCCTTCAAAGTCAGAAGACATCTTTCTACTTACTGACCTTCGCTGGCATGTAAGAGTCTACCAGCACCTAATGTAGTTCCTTCTTCACAATCGTGACCTGTTAGGGTGAGCACCACCAGTACTGGTCTTTAGGCCTCTGCTGACTACAGCTTATTGTACCTTCCACGTTTGCTCCTTTCTCCTTTTTCTTTGCAAAGAAATGATCCTCTCCCTGCCACCATTCTTCCTGAGAAAGAATTAACAGACAAGTAAGTCGTAATCTTGCATACTTTTGGCTAAGGCTTCATAACCAATAGGACCAAAGCATAGAGTTTTTAGAAAAGAATACTGATATTGCTTGCCCTGAATTTTGCTTCACTAAGTCAAGGGGTCTGGTTTTACGCAATCATCATACCTCTTAAAATAGAAAAACAGACTTCATGCTCATTTTAACACAGTTAGGATTGAAAACTATTCATAAAGACCTTGACTTAAGCTAGTGACAAAAGCATAATACATTTGATCCAAAGAACTGAAATTTTCTTATACCTTCAAGTCACAGTCCAACAGCCTGTAGACCTTTCTTCATATCCCTCTGCTAAATAGTTTCAGTGGACTTCTCAGATGAATAAGGAAAGTAGGATGTGCATGTGTATGTCTCATCAATATGTTTAAGACGATCAGGTTTTACATAGACCAGTATATATGTGAATTTACAGACTGAGATGCTTTTGGAACCAAGAGGGAGAAAGATGAAATTACTGCATCCAGGGAGAAAGTGTAAATACCATCTTTTCTTATGTCTGGGCTGTGTTTTCATTTCATGCTTAGAGATTCATGCCATAAATCCCTTACACACCGATATGGGAATTTTCCTCCCGAAGTAATATACATAGGAATACAATATTAGGAAACATCAAGGAAGATGAGAGCTTCCTTAGCTAGAATACTCTGAGAGATTTTCTTCTTTCTCTTTTCTTTTAAATAGAGAAGAAAGAAGAATGGAAGAAGTCTCAGTGATCCCTTTCCATTCTTGAAACT